>SKCR01040114.1:0-59408 GCA_019454045.1 Zanthoxylum bungeanum | reverse complement strand
TAGCAGAGTAACAAGAATAATCTAGATTTTGGCATGTGCTCAATTTTTATTATTATTTTATTACTTAAAAATCTCTCATTTGTTATATATATATATAAGCAGACACTGTTCATTTCCTCTCTCACCTCAACTCACGAATTGTTCTTCATCAATGGCAAAAAAAATTTCTTCTTCTCATGCCAAGATCATGGCAATTTGATGTTTCCTCAAGCTGGTTCCAAGTTAGGTAAGTTTCAAATCATATCTCCCTTTTGATTTCGCAATAAATCATGTAATTATCTTTTTTCCATTTTCAAATTCCATGTTAAGTTTAAGCTCTAATGGTTTTAATTGGCATAATTAAGCATGGTAGGGTGATATTCATGTATTTTGTAGAGTTATGGCATGGTTTGTGCATTGATTTAATGAAAACTTAAAACCTTGAAGATGGGTCAATGAGATAGAACTTAATGGCTGTTTTAGGAGGGAAATTTCTTTGTTTGGTTGAAGCGACGAGCATTAATTGATGTTATGGGTAGTGTATAATCATGAGTTATGATTACATTATTGAATTGGTGAAACTTGAGAATGCATGAGCAATGGCTGAATCTTGAAGAATGAGGGCCTTGATTTTCTTGATTTGGTTGCATTGAAATCAATGTGTGTGATGATATTTTAAGAGTTGTGTGTTAAATTTATTTGATCATGCAAGATGGATAAGGTGGAGTCTTGGTCGAATAGTATAGGAAAATAGGAAGTTGATTTTTATTTTGTATGGTATGATGATGATGCAAATCATGTATTTGGTGCCTAGCATGATGCTAATTTGTTGAGTAAGGTATTATTGTGGTGAATGTTGATCTTCACATATGATGTGAGGGGTTTATGTGGCGTGTATGATGTGTAAATGTTGTGAGGTTGAATTGTGTCTAAAAGGAATTACAAGTGTGGCCAAATTGGATGAGAGGATGTGTGTCTCAGTAACATTATAAATCATGTAGTTAATGTTGTTGGAAATTCTCTAATATTTATAGGAAATATGTAGGAGAAACATGTTCATTAGAAGTACCTTGTGAGAAAGGAACAAAGGTGAAAGGACATATTTTCTAAATTTAAAGAATGTATCTCTAGGCATTTAAAAGCATTAGGAAATGACATAACCCTTAGGAGGGTTACACCCTAAACCAAATAGTGCATTCAAAGGCACCATTCCATGTCTATAAAAAGGGGGGCTATGGATTCATTTTTAAGCATCCAAAAAACTTCACAAAACTTTCATAATTTAGAGAGTCTTTTAAAGAGAGAGAGTTTCCACCATTTTCTTTGTTCAAGTTCTTGTAAAATGAGTGCCCCTTAAACAAGAAGCATCCAAGTAATCTTGGGAGAACGTTAGCAACAAGACATCCGTAAAGCACTGAGGCAGGGCTAATAAGTTCTTAAGGACAGAGATAACTCGACTTGGATTCAGTTTCAATCATCTTCAACAAATTTCAGGTTTTTCCAAGTCTTTATGTTTATGTTTTATTGCATGTTTCGTAGTAATAATTTGATTGAATTAAGCATGTTATAAAATTGAATTACAACACATACGGAAAACAACCTTAAGAACTTATCTAATATGTGTTGTAAAATTTGATTTGTGCATAATTCATGCATACTTGGCATTATGGCAATTACATTTGGTTTCTAATTATGGTTTTTCACCTGTGAAGCAAATATATGCCTAATAGAATATGCATGTAGTGAAAAAAAAAAAAAAAAAAAAAGATGTAGTGGAAAAAAATTGTTTTTTTCATAATTATGTATGCATTTTATTTCTTGGAAAAAAATAAAAATCCAAATTTTGAAAATGAAAGAAGCAACTAAGGGGTCATTCTGTATGTTTGACTTTATGCCCATTAGCCATTTTGCATGTTTTGAGTAAATGAAAATATTTTAAATTTGTTACCGTGAAGATCAAGTAAATCAATTTGAAAAAAAATTCATCCATGGGTGCATGTGATTTGATTGTGACTATTTGACTTAGTATGCATGTTTTGGTTGGATTTGTTGCTACAATTTCAGTTTATTATTTTGCATGATAAAATAAAGAAACTTGCCTGTTAGTTGTAAAATTAATTTGCATGTGCTGTGAGATGAAATGGTGCGAGTAAAAAGTTGTGTTTTATTGGATATAAAAATATAACTTACAGGATCAGGAAGTTATTAACTATTATTAAAAAAAAAATGACAATGATAATTAAAATGTTGACATCGCATGTGCATATATAAAGAAAAATTGTGTCCGCTTGTTTATATATATATATGCGCACTTCATGCATTGACTGAATAAAAATTTTCATTTATTAATTTTTTAATTAACTTAGGAAAATCAAATAATGAAATTGTAAAATTGGTTATTAAAGATTTGAGTTAATTAAAGTATTTTCAATTTTCACACATTAACATAATAATTATGTGATAAAATTGAAATTATTTAATTGTGTGTTGCATATTTGGCTAAGAATTTAACGTGTAACTATACACAAGTAATTCCGTCCAAGGTTGATTGACTTCTACATATACACATACAAATTTACACATAATTATTGTAATTGTGAAATTGAAGTGAACACCAAGATTGAACGTCTAAAATATTTTATTGAGAAAGTGTTTAAGGAAATTCTGTCAAAAAGACGATAAGAGCTTAAGTGGGCAGGGTTTAAATGGTTATACCGGACCCCCATCGTCCTCTGGGAATTCTCATTTATTCACTTATCATAAGAAACCTTAGTCATAAATTCAAGGACTTGTGTTATTTTGTACTAATGTTCAAAATAACAACAAGTGGATTCTTAGTGTATCACTTAAACAATATCATACAATTGATCATTGTGTAATTTGTCTTTTGTAAACTAATTGTTTACTGTCATATTTTTCAGTTACATATGGCCAGTGGAAATATCAAAGTACCGGTCGCTCATGGAGAGAAACCGGATAAGTTTGGTAGAGCAAACTTCATACAGTGGCAGAGTAAAATGTTGTGCTAGCGATAAGCATACATTGTAATAGTCAATCAGATATTGGGAGAGCCCAAAATATAATGTATAATGGTAAGTCTCGACACATACGTCGCAGACATAATACCATACGACAACTGCTCAAGTGGCATAATTTCGATAGATTATGTCAAATCAAAGGAAAACCTAGCGGATCCACTTATTAAAGGTTTACCTAGAGAGCAAGTTGAGAAGTCATCGAGGGGAATGAGCTTGAAGCCTATAAATTAAGAATTGTCACTATGGAAACCCAACCTAGCTGACTGGAGTTCCCAAGATCTAGATTTAAAAGAGACAATTGAAATTTTGTTCAATTCAAAACAAGCACTGTAGAATTTTATACTCTTTCTCATTCCTGTAATGACGCAGAGTGTTGTCTGTCAAGGTTAGGATAAGCTAAGGCTTTTAATGATCACTATATTATGAGAAGAATCCTAATAGGGGTAAAGGCAGATTACCTCTTTAGAGAGTCTTTTAAAGAGAGAGTTTCCACCATTTTCTTTGTTCAAGTTCTTGTAAAAGGAGTGCCCCTTAAACAAGAAGCATCCAAGTAATCATAGGAGAACGTTAGCCATAAGACATCCGTAGAGCACCGAGGCGGGGCTAATAAGTTCTTAAGGACAGAGATAACTCGACTTGGATTCAGTTTCAATCATCTTCAACAAATTTCAGGTTTTTCCAAGTCTTTATGTTTATGTTTTATTGCATGTTTGGTAGTAATAATTTAATTGAATTAAGCATGTTATAAAATTGAATTACAACACATACGAAAAACAAATGTATTATTTTCATGAAAGTGGGGTTAAGCATGTGTATGTGTGTGTTATGGCCATGAGTTAAAATGTGTGATAATGAGGTTAGTAAATTGATGATGGAAGTTATTTTGTATGTTGACGTTATTATAAGCAGTGAAGTGATGCTTAGTTTAATGGGGGTTAATGTTGTAATATGTATGTGAAATCATGAAAATGTCTTGTGTGTGATCATGCTTGTGTGTAACACGAAGTGTAGCAATGTGAACTCAAGACATGTATTAGACCTTAATGTATGAGCAATTGAGTATTTTTATGATGTTCAAATTCGTCGATAGACTTGGATTTGAGGATGCATATGTGGGTCATTTTAGAAAACGATGCGGCTAGTTATCGGCCGATATGAGTTTGGTTATTATATTAACTCACTATTGGAAGAATGAGCGTAGAAACCTAACCTCATCGATACCTTGCATTCATGCTTTATTCATGCATAAGGTTAAGACTATAAGTATTCTTGAATGCTAATCATGTTGAGTTTATGATTTGTTAGATTCGATATAGGACGTCCCAACGGGTTCGTTCGATCTCGCGTGCAGTAGAACCACGATTTAGTGCTGTGAGTGGATGTAATTCTTTCACAATTTCCATTTTTAGTATTCTACAATTTTAAAATCAGTTTCTCTTATGGATATCGATTTATATTCTTCACAATCTCGTTTCAAGGTTATTATATTTTCATGTATTTAGTTTCAAGTATTGCACAGTTTAGAATGAATTTTCACAAATAAGAGCTTAGTTACTTTACAAACATGATTTTGAGACATTTTATTATTGTCGGTATGTTCTAGTATTCATATGTTGTTTTAAGATCTATAACAGCTTTTGCCATGATTTTACAATTGACTATATATGTACGTTGTAACATGTTTAAGAATTTTCATTAAATCAGTTTGTTAGTTAATATTTCCAAACTGCTAGCTAGTGGATAGCTGTCCCCTTATGTTTAGCTTCTTGGGTTCGCTCACGTTATCTTATGGGCACTGATCACCTGCATAGGCTCACGCATGTTCCTGTTTACGTTCCCCTACCTATGCGGTGCCAAGTTCCGCTAGGTAGGTTTCACGCCCCTAGGCCATTAAGCTAGTGAGAATTTCATGTTCACATATTTGTGTTTCAAATTCTCGGGATTTTATAGAATATGATTATCAGTTCATGATTATGAAATTTATTCAGATTTGTTAGTTGTATTTTCATACTTTCAAGATTTCTCTTTTGGGATTTTTGCATTCAGTTTACGATTTAAAATCTTTCTCGCAGATTTCCTAGTTATATTTGATTTTACGGTATTTTCTTTTTGATTAATTTTACCCTTGCATTCACTCACTGAGTCTTCATAGACTCACTCCATTTACTCTACAATATTGGATGAAGGTATATCTCTCTACCTCTCAGTGAGGTCCTTTCCAATCAAGTGGTTTTTTGGAACAGATGAACACCAGCTGCAGTCATGCAGTAAAGTTGTACACGTCATGGGTACACGGTTTAGATGTCACACAATAGGCCACAAGACCGGGTGTGTCTAGTGTATTCATTTAATGTATGTAAACTCAAATTAATATGTATGTATATGTATATTATATATATGATGATGTGGAAATAATATACGAATTATGCATGACCCAAGTTCATTTGTACGGATAGAATCATATTTACAAAATTATTCATGTGCACAGTAGGTTTTAGGGGTGGCAAAACGAATTAACGAATCGAATTTGTATTGAATCCTAAACGAATCGAATCAAAATGTGATTGATTGGTATTCGATTCGTTTATTAAACGAATCCTAGTATCAGGATTCGTATTCGATTCGTTTATTAAACGAATCGAATACGAATATTTGTTTATTCGTTTAGTCAAAGATATTATTTAATAAAATAATTTACCGCACTTGATTTACATTAATTCTTCATAAATATATACATATGAAATATGTAATTAATATATTTATTAAAAATATCTCACCAAATATCGAAAATATTACTTTTTCTATGATAATTAGCTATAATTTCTCGAATCTTAATTGAAAATTAACAAGAACTAGTAAATAAAAATAATAAAACGAATCCTAAACGAATAAACGAATCAATTAGCTTAAATTCGTATTCGATTCGTTTAATAAACGAATCGAATCTAATTGACCCATTTATTAAACGAATCCATTTTTTCAAACCTGTATTCGCTTTAAAGCGAATCGAATCGAACGAATAAACGAATCCTGACCCAAATTGCCACCCGTAGTAGGTTTCGCATAATTATGTCAATGACTTAGGAGATGGTTGTGTCGTCTCCTGCCGGTCATGTCCCGAATATACTGGGATGTGACATTTACACTAGAGACAAAGATTTGAATAATTTTGAAAGTCATTGAATTTGATTGTACTTTAAATAATCTTTACGTGAAAATTGATCATTTTTCTTATTTTATAGGTGATATCAATGTTAACTATATCATTGGTGGTGTAGAGTTTATGATCTCACATTGAGGTCATGAGTTCGAATCCAGGGAATGCGTTTCTTGTAAGAGTCGACAGCCGAGGGTTTTACCTGCTCCGTTTAATCCCGAAATGAGTGGTTTGGTGGTGGAGTTTCCAACAATTTAATTAAAAAAAAAAAAAAAAACTATGTAGTACACCGTAACTTAGTTTGAAAGTTGAGCTGATTGTGGGTGGAATTTTGAAGTGCTTTTTAGGATGATATTTTAGATTTTTGTAATTGCTATATTGATAGTCATGAAAAGTAATGTAGGTTTTGTTGTACTAAATATTTTTTATGGCAATATAATTTTTTGTTGTACTAAATATTTAAAATTACTATATTGATGGTCATGAAATTTAATACAGGTTTTGGTGTACTAAAATTTGTATTATTAAATATCTATTAATGAGCTCGCACGATACATGGGTTCATTTTAATTTAATATAATTACATAGTGATGTATGATATAATTATAATTTAGGGTTATTACTTATAAATTTTGGTTCAATATATAATTGGATGTTGGATTTTTGGTAGGTATTAATTGTATACAAAAATTATTATTTTGTACCACTACATATGTTTTCGGTTGAACTTAAGGCGCATTCGAAAAAAACATTTAATATGACTTAATGGATGTTTTAGATATATGTTTAACAAATAAATTTTGTACCAGCATGGATTTAATTAGTTGTTATTTTTTATTTTGTAGGTAACTATTAAACATATTGACTCATTCACCTGATATTATTAAAATATAAGATGAGAGTAAAATCGAAATTTCACATAAAATGAACCCCCTTTTGTGTTGTAAACGTTTCTTTTATTTCTATCGACTATCGAGAGTGCGAAACTAATATTGCGACACTTGATATCAATACGATGAATGGTGAAACTTCAAGAGCAATGGTGATTGGAGAGACATCAAGAAGGTTCTGTTTTATCTCAACATTGTTTTTATTAAATGATTTTCAATTTAAGCTTTTATAATATTTCATGTATAAGATCGCATTCTTCCTTTAAAAATTATAATTAAAATAATTATCTTTCAATTAAAGAATAATATGAATTTGAGATGATTCTATTGATGTGTTTTGTTGCTTTAAACTCGGCTTGACACATGGAGCGGCAAGATGAGAGAAGAGAAAAGCCTAACATATTATGCCAAAATGGTCTCCAGCCTCGATAGGTTTGTTGGCAAAACGGCATGGCTGATATCTAAACTCGTGAAGGCTGAATAGTGATTGAGGACAGCCTTCAAGGCTTCTAAATCTGAACTTGTGCTTGTTGAAGTTCTAGGCCGAGAGGGAGAGGTGGACCTGAGGTGATCCTAATTAGTAAAAGTGTCCTGAATAGATCGAAGAGTGGAATCAGGATCCTGTAAGGGAAAACGAAGATGTAAGAAGCCTAACATAATGTATGTGTACAAAATGAACAAACGAAATAAGATAGCAGAATTTACGGCCTCAGGAGTAGGAATAGACGATGATGGTGTTGTGATAAAAACTCACACAATAGAAGAAAAATGAGAGAAAACTCTTCTTTTATTTCATAAACAAAAGAATTACAAAGCAAAAACCAATGCTTTATAAAAAACACTCAAATCTCTTTACTCTCTATTACACTCTGTTTGGTATGCATTTCTAATGGCTATGGGGCTCCTTTTATAGTTGTCAAAACATGTGCTACAGTGGCACACGTTTTGGCAACACGTTTTGCCAGCTTCACGCGTTGCATGCCATCATGCTTCATACAAGCTGTTTCATGCAAACACACACTTGGCTGGAGTCCAACAAATCTCCCACTCGGTGAAGATTTGCCATAAAATCTGAGCCGACCATCAATCACCCAAACCAGATCTTCAAAAGGATCCACCACTGGATGTATCTGTATGACTGCCTACGTACTCTGAGTTGGGATCAAGCCAATCGTAGTTCTATGTATCTCCATAGTTTGACTATATGGAGAGTTTTGTCATCCCGGCTATGACAACAGATTTCAAGCTTCTCCTTCAGTAAAACTTTTGTGAACATATCGGCACCATTGTCATTGGTATGAATCTTTATGAGTTCTAATAGTTTTGAACTCAGAACGTTCCGTATCCAGTGATACCTCACATCGATATGTTTTGACCTCGAGTGAAAAGTAGAATTTTTACCAAGGTAGATAGCACTCTGGCTATCGCAGTACAAAGTGTACTTCTCCTGCTTGAAACCCAATTCCTGGACAAATGTCCTCATCCACATTAATTCCTTACAAGCTTCTGTAACTACAATGAATTCTGCCTCTGTTGTAGAGAGTGCAACACATCTCTGCAACCTTGACTACCATGCTACAACTCCCCCTAAGAGAGTAATTAGATACCCCGAAGTAGACTTACGAGTATCCACATCACCTGCCATATCTGAGTCGGTGTAGCCCATTAACACTGGCTAGTTGCTTCCAAAACATAATCTCATTTTGGATGTGCCTCGTAGATATCGCATTATCCATTTGACAGCATTCCAGTGTTCTTTTCCTGGGTTTGACATAAACCATCTGACCAATCCAACTGCGTGTGCTAAGTCTGGCCTTGTGCACACCATGGCATGCATGAGACTTCCCACTGCTAAGGTGTATAGAACCTGTTTCATTTCCTCATTCTCTGTCTCATTAGAGGGACTCTGTTGCGTACTCAATCTAAAGTGGGAAGCAAGAGGAGTGCTAACCGTTTTAGCCTTGTCCATCTGAAATCGCTTAAGTACCTTCTCAATGTACTCATCCTATGACAAATATAATTTCTTGGCTTTTCGATCACGGCCGATCCGGATGCCAAGAATCTGTTTTGCTGGCCCCAAGTATTTCATCTCAAAAGACTTACTAAATTGCTGCTTCAAATCATCAATCCTCGATTGATTCCGGCCAACTATCAACATATCATCTACATACAATAGTAAGATGATAAAGTCATCGTCAGAAAATATCTGAACGAAAACACAATGGTCTAAAGTAGTCTTCTTGTATCCTTGCTCCCATATAACTGACTCAAACTTCATGTATCACTGTCTCGGTGCCTGTTTCAAACCATAGAGGCTTTTCCTGAGTCTGCACACATAATCCTCTTTTCCTTTGACTCTGAAGCCTTCTGATTGCTCCATATAAATTTCTTCTTCCAGATCCCCATGAAGAAATGAGGTTTTGACATCCATCTGCTCGATCTCCAAGTCGAGGCTTGCTTCTAAGCTGAATATTACTCTGATGGATGACATCTTCACAACTGGAGAGAAGATTTCATCAAAGTCAATGCCTTTTCTCTGATTGAATCCCTTGACAACTAGTCTGGCTTTGTACCGGGGTTGTGAAATGTGTTCCTGTTGCTTCACTCTGTACACCCATTTGTTCTTCAAAGACCGTTTGCCTTTTTGGTAATTTCACCAACTCGAAAGTGTGATTGTCATGCAAAGATTTCATCTCATCTTGCATGGCTTCCTCCCATTTTTCCTTGTTCTCTGTTTCGACAGCCTCCTTGTAGCTCTCGGGTTCTCCCCCGTTAGTATGCAGCACATACTCATATGTAGAGTATTTCATTGAAGGTCGCATTTCTTTGTCAGACCTTCTGTGTGGAACTGTTGATGTAGCTTCTGGTACTGATGGTTGATCATGATCATCATCTTTGGGAGCTTCAACACATGTACCCTTCTGATTGGGAACCTCATCTTCCACATGTGCTGGCACCGGTGTATGAGGTTCTGGATTCACATCAATATTTATGTATTGTTGGGGCATTGTCTTTATCTCATTTCTGATATCTTCTATGGTCAGATCTTCAACGAAGACAACATCTCAGCTTCTGACAATCTTTTTATCAATAGGATCATACATTTTGTAGCCGAAATCATCCAGACCATAGCCAATAAAGACACATTATCGCGTCTTTGCATCAAGTTTGGATCTCTCGTCCTTTGGGATGTGTAGAAATTCTTTGCACCCAAAGACATGTAATTGTTCATATGACTTTTCTTTTCCTGTCCAGACTTGATTAGGAACATTACCTTTTAGTGTGACTGCTAGGGATATGTTCAAAACATGTACGGTTATGCTGAGTGCCTCCCTCTAAAATGTCTTCGGTAGCTTAGCTTGTGAAAGCAAGCTTCTGACCCTTTCGTACAAGGTTCTGTTCATCCTCTCAACTAGGCCATCCAGCTGAGGTGTCTTGGGAGGTGTCGTTTGATGTCGGATTTCTTGCATATTGCAGTACTGATCAAACAGACCTATGTACTCTCCATCATTGGCTGTTCTGATGCACTTCAGTTTCTTGTTGGTTTCTCTCTCCACCAGGGCATGCAACTCCTTTAACACTCTCAACATTTGATCTTTCGTCTTCAAGGTGTATACCCATATCTTCCTTAAATGATCGTCTATAAATGTCACAAAATAAAGTGACCCACCAAGTGTTATTGTCTGCATCGGACCACATACATCTAAATGTATGAGATCAAGTACCTCCGGTTTTCATTGAGGCGAGGAGCTCTGGAAGGACATTATGTTATGTTTTCCAGCCATGCAGTGTTCACACTTTTGTAAGTGTGAGTTCTTCAATCCGGGAAGAACATTCCATCTGCGCAGTACTTCCATCCCTGTTTGACTCATATGACCGAGCTTTTTATGTCATAGCTCGGCTGCCTCATTACTATTGATCGTATTTATGCTATTATTGGAAAGTTTAGCATGCATCAAATACAATGTTGAATCTTTCTTATCTCGAGCTATCACCATTGATCCTTTAGTGAGCTTCCAGGTGCTGTCACTAAAGGTACTGCAGAAACCTTAATCATCCAGCTTGCCTGTTGAGATCAGGTTTAACCGGATATCTGGGAAGTGATTGACTCATTTCAACACTAGCCTTGTTCCGTTGTCTGTTTCAAGGCAAATGTCTCCAATACCGACGACTTTGGACTGGTCTTCATTCCTCATCCTTACAACACCGTAGTCCCATGGCGTGTAAGATGAAAAGAAGTCTTTGTGAGATGTGGCGTGTATAGAAGCGCCACTATCTATCACCTAACTAGTCTCGTGGCTGGGAAGATTCATAAAATTTTCTTCATAGATAATGAATAATTCTTTGGAGGTTTTGTCAGTGGTGACAGTATCAACTCTTTCTTGGTTAGAGTCACTATCCCTTCTGTTGTTGTCTCTGGACTTCTCGTTCTTCAATTTGTAGCAATCCCTCTTCATATGGCCTTTCTTTTTACAATGGTAGCATTCTATATCTCTTATTCTTGATTTACCTCGGTTCTTGTCTGATCTACCTGGGCCTCGGCTTTTACTCCTCCCATTTTTTTTGGCCCGAGAACGACGTATAAATGGCTCGTCATTGAGTCAGAAATAAGTGATGATAGACTTGGAGATGAAGAATGTCTCTTCCTGTTTTGTCGGATTATATGAGACTTCTTGGAAGGGTCCGCTCTCTTGGGCCCATATGCTTCAGCCTAAGGAGACTTAGAAAAAGAAAAGGAAAAAGAATTGTTGATGGGAATTTCTGCAGCTAAGTCTTTTGTACAGATCGGTAAGGGCAGAGAGAGAAATTCACCTCATTAGGAGGACCAAGAGTCAGAAGATGTATATCGCTCCCTCAACCTGGCTTCATGAGTGTGACCGACCCGAGGATGCAACTTGGTACAGATTTCAGAGGCCGGCTACGTCAGAGCCGAGGCCGGCCACTCTTGGCCAGAAGATCGGTTTGATTTGGCCTTACCACCTGGAACCAGCAGATGAGCTCGGACACTTCAAGTCAGGACGAAAATAGTTTGAGAAGCTCGGCATACCACTTGACGGATCTCTTGAATACCGACGCGGGATCAAAGTTGTTGGACTTTTCCCTCCAAAACGTGTTATCGTTCCAAAAGCACTTTACAGGCTGGATCCAGTATATTGCGTGTGGCAGTAGAGAAAACAGAGTGATGTGACAGGCCGTCAGACGGCAGGTTTTACTTTCAGCGAAGATAGTCTTGGGGCAGAGAGCCCGTTAATCAATCGGAGAGCGCGCGGGAAACTTCATATTTTGGAGGAACAATGTCACACTTTCTTAGTATATAAAGAGATGGTGGATTCATTTGTATAGGTTGGGTCTTTTAGACATAAAACTTATAACAAAGAGAAAGAACACTGCTTGTAACACTCTTTCAATTGCTCGGCCACGTTCAGACCTTGTTCAAAACAGGTCGGTCGAGTCAATTTTGGTAATAAAATAACCTCCATCGTTTTGTGCCCGTGGACGTAGGCTGGATTCACTCCGCCGAACCACGTTAAAACTCTCTTGTCAACCTTTACATTTTTTCTTACCTTTTACTAAGTTTGTTTTTGGTCTCCCCATAACCAAACAAATTCAAGGTTAAGGGAAGGTTGTCTCGTGGGAGTTATCCCGAAACTGCCCCTGGGACGAAAATCACCCGTCAACAGTTTGCGCCGTCTATGGGGATTTAGCAAAAAGCAACTTGCGTAGTAAGATGATGGTAGAAGGTGGAAACCGTAGGTTGTTGGGTAGTTCAGCAGCAGAATGGATGAAAAAGTGAAAGGAATGGGAATAAGTTGGTCAGAACGGGAGAAGGAAAGGGTTCGCCAAAAGGAGGGTTTGTAGCGGAAACTTTCTTCTTATGAGTTGTAGAATGTAATGTAAGAGGTGTAGCCAACAATCACCTGTCAGGGCTGAGTTGTAGAATGAAATGTAACATTGCAGATGGGTGATGTTCGTTGGCCGCAGCTGAACCAGTCCCCCCTGGAGCAGGCGCCATAACTGATCGGTCTGCCAGAGTCCTCAGACCTACAGGCTGGTAGTGCTCAAGGATCCTGTTGGGAACTGGTCAGCCAATGACAGGGGATGACGTCCCTCAGGGCCCTCCTCAATTGGTGTGGTGGTCTCCCCGAATGAGAAGAAAGGAGAAAAAGCCCACGGGGAAAACCACAAGGAGCAAGGACTGAAGGCCTCGGCTGGGTTTCCATATTTACTCGGGATATGAAGGATCCGGGGAAAATTCATTATTCAGAAGACACATGTATAACACATCCAACAAAAAATTCGAAACCAAACTCGCAGCACAGAATGATGAGATAAGCATGCCAGAAGAATAAGAAGAACATGCAACAACAAAAAGAAAGCCAGAAAGCACCAAAGCAACAATGGAATAATACAACAAGTAAAAACTTACTTGTTTTTAGAAGAAGAGTTGGCGGTTGGTCTGGTCGGTTGAAGTGTTGCTGGTCTCGCAAATGAATGAGCTTCTGCAGTTTGAGAATTGTAATCTTCGTAAAAAAGAGAAAGGAGTGTTGGTTTGCATTCTTATGATCAGCATGGTGCAGTTTTGGCCATTGGATCGGGATAGTCTTCGGATGTGTGCCGCGTGTCGTCTGTGGGCTCCGTCTGATCAGTTTGGGATAAGCGGCTAGGATTAAAAGGCTTTTGGCTGCCTCGGGAATGACCGATTGATTTGAGATTTTAGGCGGGAAGACCATAAATTTTTGACAAGTGGCACGCTCGGGTGAAACCCTAAAGTTGATTTGATGGGTATTTATGGAGATATGATGGCTTACAATTTTCGAGGGGCGGCTATCATAATGGTAAAAGAGGAATTTGGCTCAATTGGGATGACAGTTGGAAAAAGCATCAGCATTCTCCAACCGAACATATGAAGATGACCGTGGAAGATTTGGTCAAAGTCCTAGAAAGTCATGTATTTTGTTTCAGAGCCGGGCCACCTGTTAGCCAATCTGCTCACTTCATGTTTTTTGTAGTTCCCGGTACCAACTCGTATACTCGTTGGAACCAGGAACTATGAGACATATGTTGATGGGAATTTCTGCAGCTAAGTCTTTTGTACAGATCGGTAAGGGCAGAGAGGGAAATTCACCTCATTATGAGGACTAAGAGTCAGAAGATGTATATCGCTCCCTCAACCCGGCTTCATGAGTGTGACCGACCCCGTGATGCAACTTGGTACAGATTTCAGAGGCCGGCTACGTCAGAGCCGAGGCCGACCACTATTGGCCAGAAGATCGGTTTGATTTGGCCTTACCACCTGGAACCAGCAGATGAGCTCGGACACTTCAAGTTAGAACGGAAATAGTTTAAGAAGCTCGGCATACCACTTGACCGATCTCTTGAAGACCGACGCAGGATCAGAGTTGTTGGACTTTTCCTTCCAAAACATGTTATCGTTCCAAAAGCACTTTACAGGCTGGATCTAGTATGTTACGTGTGGCAGTAGAGAAAGCAGAGTGATGTGACAGGCCGTCAGACGACATGTTTTACTTTCAGCGAAGACAGTCTTAGGGCAGAGAGCCCGTCAATCAATCGAAGACCGCGCGGGAAACATCATAATTTGGAGGAACAATGTCACACTTTCTTAGTATATAAAGAGAAGGTAGATTCATTTGTATAGGTTAGGTCTTTTAGACATAAAACTTGTAACAAAGAGAAAGAACACCACTTGTAACACTCTTTTAACTGCTCAGCCACGTTCAGACCTTATTCAAAACAGGTCGGTCGAGTCAGTTTTGGCAATAAAACAACCCTCATCGTTTTGTGCCCGTGGACGTAGGTTGGATTTACTCCACCGAACCACGTTAAAACTCTTTTGTCAACCTTTATGTTTTTCTTACCTTTTACTAAGTTTGTTTTTGGTCTCCCCATAACCAAACAAATTCAAAGTTGAGGGAAAGTTGTCTCGGGGGAATTATCCCGAAATTGCCCCTGGGACGAAAATCAACCGTCAACAAGTATTATATACAATACCACACATTCATCATGCTTAATTGAGAACCATCACTTAACAATCTATAAACACCAACAATCTACACACACGTCATTTAACTTAACAAATTTCAAAACTGAAATTGTTGAATGAGGTTTTCTTATCTTAATCCACCGTGCCTCTTGCTTAAGTTGGATACGCTCTCCTACATTTGTTTTATGCTTGCTTAAGCTCTCTTTTTTGCCATAAGGCAACTGTGCTCACTGCTTTTAATTCCTCTATTGGCTCGGCAATGAAGGAAATAGTAGGGGCTGCTTTTTTTCTTTTCCAATTGCTTTATTTACTTGAGCTCAAATAATGAGAAATGGAGAAGCCTCTAGATTTGGGCTCTCTTTTGCTCAATGGACCAGCCTAAAGGTAGAAATTTCGGCTTGATTCAAAAGTTCCCTTGGCTCACTTTCCTCTCATGTCACTGCAAAGAAAAGAATTTGCTTGCTTGGTGTCTTATTCACAGCAAGGGCTGGTTTTGTTTTTCTTTTTGTTATTTAATGCTTTGTCTTGAAAGTTATGGAAGTTACTAGACAAAAAGGCCAAATGGCCGACCAAGAGAGAGAGAGAAAAAGAAGCTCATGTCTCATGCACCCAATTTCATGCATCAAGCCCATTAAATTATTCTAATTGGGCCTAATTGCTTGGTGACTTGACGCGGCCTTTATATGCCCAATTCCACGTAAAGCCTGTTGCTCACTAAATTCGATTTCGTAATTATACTTCATTAGGGGTGTTCGCGATGCAGTTCGGGTCGATTTTTTCATTTTTCACTTCAAACTGCGCGGGTTGACGGTTTAGGAAATTAGAAACCGAAATCGAAAATTTGATAAGGAAAACCGCGGTGGTTTGGGTTGGCGATTTGGGCGGTTCGGGTCGGCGATTTGGATTATAATTTTTTTTTGAGAAAATTTTGTGTGTTTTCACATAATAATTGAAGAGAAAAAATACCTAATTTTCATTTATACATTGTATATTGTAATATGATCATAAAATATCTTAAATTTCATGATTAAGAAGAAGAAAATTATAAAATAAAATCTAATTTGAACACGGGTCGGCGGTTTAGGTGATTCGGGTCGCGGTTCGAGTCAAATTTTACGGTTTGGGGTGGTTCGGGTTGCGATTAGGTCAAAACCGGGCACCGACCCAAAATTTACTGTTCGGCTCAAATTGACCTGAAATCATTTTTAATATTTTTTCAAACCGCGCGGCTTATTTGGATTGGTGCTGTTCGGGTTGCGGTTTGACCCGAAACCGTGATCACCTTTATACTTCATTAATTTCCTTAGGTTTGAAAAGGAAAAATTTCCTTAGGTCCGAAAAGGAAAAATTTTTATTTTGGGCCACCGTAATTCTAATTTAATTATTTCATAAAATTTTGCCCATTACAGCGTGCAGAGGCGAGGTACATGTGTCGGCACGTGTTGACATCTTTATTTAGTGATTTCAATGTATCTTGCCTTGATGTTATTTGTTTTTAGTACTCATTCTTGTTATAAAGAGAGTCCATAGTGATAAAAAAAAATTTATCACGCAAACTTTATGTTTATGAATTTCTTATTATCTCTTTAATATTAGTATATTGTCAATGTAACTTTGTGTTTATTATAGTGATATTCTTTTCTTGTATTTGTTACAGGAAAATTATGTCAATAATATGAATGACTCCCAGTGTAATAAGAATATGCAATTAAAGATTAAAGGTTTCCCAATTGTTTCGAAATCTAGAAGAATATAGAATATATGAAAATGATGACATGATCTCACACATCATCAAAGTCAATTGAATGATACATGAGTTAATTTATAAGGCGATTAGATAAGGCAAAATAATAGAGTCAAACTTAGGACTGGGCATCGGATCAGATCGGATTTGGCTCTCGAATCCGATCGAATCGTGTTTGGTTCGTTTGTCGAATTTCGGATCGAATCGGATAAATTTGATAACTATCAGATCAAATCCGATTTTATCCGATTTAATAACAAATATGAATCCGATAGAGAATCCGATTTGATAACAGATCTGAATCCGATAGAGAATCCGATTTGATAATAAATTCGATAATAGATTCGATTTGATAACAAATCCGATTCGATAACGGATTCGATTCGAAAAATTGACCCGAAAATTTGTAAATTCATAAAAATTCTATCGAATCGGATCAGATAACTTAAATTCAAATCATTTTTATCAAATCGGATCCGTTATCAAATCGAATCCACTATCGGATTCATTATCAAATCGGATGCTCTATCGGATTCAGATATGTTATCAAATCAAATTTATCTGATTCGTTAAGATATCAAATCGGATCGAATAAATCCGATTCGATTCGATAGTTATCGGATCAAATCCGATCTGATCCGATAAGGATTCAAAATCCGATTGAACCAAACAAATCAACTCTTATCGAATCAGATCGGATTCGGATTCGGTCCGATTCGATCCGAATCCGATAATGCCCACCCTGACAAGAAACACACTTGGATTCGAAATCCAAGCAAACCCCAAGCAACGGACAAAACCCCAAGAACCGCGAATTTGATTTTGTAGGAACCCTTTCAATGCCACAAAGAAGACCCACAAAGAACTTGCCTTTGAGAACCTTTAAGATGAATCCTTGTAGTGTTTTGCTAGCAATGGAGACGCCACTAAGTTTGCCAAACTTAGATAAGCCGTTTCAAACTTGAAAATGAGACTCATTCCATTACAAGAATTCGTCCATAGCCAAAGCTTTAAGTTTTTGAGTTTTACAAATTTCGTTGATTGTTCCAAAAAGAAAAAGAAAGAAAGTTTAAATAGTGTTACAAAGAGAAACCCTAAAGGTATAAAGACAACAATGCCCCTAAAGGCTAAATTACAAGAATACCAAAGTCTTCAAGTCTTCAAAGGCCTGTGAAGCTTCATTCAGAACTGATTTGGGCCAAGTGAAGTGGCTTTGGGCCCTCTCTATTGAAGCTCACATGCGTCTCTATTTATTTGTTGCAATCGGCCATAACATTCTGAACTATTCCCGCCATTACTTCTCTGAGTCTTTTGGTCCTCTGCCTCGTAATTGGCCCTTCTGGTACTTGTAATGGGTCTTTTTCTTTGTTATCGGCCTGGATCATGTCATCCCCTCCCTCTTGAAAAGGATTCGACCTCGAATCTGTACCTGCATCAAAAGGAGTTAAGTCAGAAACATTAAATGTAGCAGACACATTATACTTACCTTGTAAATCCAGCTTGTATGCATTGTCATTAATCCATTCCAAGACTTGAAATGGACCATCCCCTCTCGGTTGTAGCTTAGATTTACGTTGTTCAGGAAATCTCTCTTTGCGTATGTGTACCCAAACCCAATCTCCAGGCTGAAATACCTCATGCTTTCTTCCATTATTAGCATGAGAAACATATTGCTCATTTTTTCGCTGTATTTGCTCTCTGGCTTTCTCATGTGTATGCTTCACCAAATCGACTTTCCTTTTTCCATCTAACCCTGCATGCTCATCAACAGGAAATGGTAACAAATCTAATGGAGTTAGTGGCTGAAAATCATAAACAATTTCAAACGGTGAGTAAGATGTAGAGGAATGAATACTACGATTATATGCAAATTCAACAAAAGGCAAACAATTGACCGGCGTAAACACACGCGTATAACGCAAGCGCACGTATCGTTCAAGTAGTATAAAAATATCGATCCCACGAGGACTTAATTCCTACTGTTGTTATTAATTATTGAATCTATTTATTTACAAATATCTAATTGAGGGTGAGGAGTATGATTGCTTGATTGATTTGGTTGATTGTAGTTTTGTAAAATAAATAAATAAATAAAAAGACAAAAGAAAATACTAAGGAAAATAACAAAAGACACAAAGATCTAGGGTTGTGAATCATTCTAATATCTTTTAAAAGATGGAGTGATTATTTTATGTTGGTGTAATAAATCAGTTTACTAACTTGGAACACGAAATTATGCAAAAGCCTCTGTCGATGGTCAGACGTAAATACCCAGTTTAATCCAATTGAACCATATATCTATGTCAACCAAATTATCTGGATTCATTAAGTTTAAGTTCCAATTATGGCTACCCCCGCCCGACAGGTATATGTCTATCATGTAAGGAAATCTATTAAAGGGTTATCTATCATCAAGGAAGATCGTGAGCTATTAAGTCTAAGGCTGAAACCTAAAATCCCTATGTCTAGTTCATTTTAGATTTACCACATCTATCTTATTGGTGATCATACAACAAGAATCATTAAGCTTAAGACTTAATAAGTAAACATTTAAATTACCCAAACTATAAAATAACCCCTTATAAACCGGTGATATTACAATTCATCACAACCCCAGATAACTAACACATAACTAGGGCTAGTAAAGACTTAAAAGTAAAAGACATAAAGTAAAAATGCTGAAAAGTAAATTGCTGAAAAGTAAATGACGGAAAGAGAATGCTGAAATTAAATACTGAAAATTAAATGCTGAAAAGTAAATGCTGAAAGTAAATTACTGAAAAGTAAATGCTGAAAGTAAATTTCTGAAAAGTAAATAAAGTAAAAGTACAATAAAAGAAAATGCTGAGGTAAAATGATCCACTTTTATTACTTCTATTTTAGATATCTCCTTTAATATAATATATTAACTTTGCATGATAATTACCAACCAGCCATATAGGCGGTATCCAAATTAATTCAAATTAATAATTAATTACCAACCGACCAATCAGGCGGTATCCAGTTTAGTCAGGTTAAAATAAATTTAAATAATTACCAACCGACCAATATGGCGGTATCCTCGTTAAGTAAGGTTTTAACTAGTTTATATATTATAATTAAGGGAGATTAATCTAAATATTAGTAATAAAAGTTTTACCTTTTACCCCAGGAAAGGGGAGTTACCTCCTCATTACTGAAAAATAAAAACTGAAAATTAAAGAAATAAAAGTATTGTGCGTAAAAGTAAATTGCAGAAAGTAAAAACTGAAAAGTAAAGAAAAGAAAGTGCGAAAGTGGAAATTAATTACTAAAAGCTATAAAAAAAACAAGATAAAATATTCTTAGTATTCTTAAGGAATTCCTTAGAAGAAAGTATGAATTTACAAATGAGATGGCTTGGTATTTATAGGCAAAATTTTACCTCCATCAAATCATCCACCAAACAAATTATTAATTGCTCCACTAATTGCTCCACCAAATCTATTATTAATTGCTCCACTAATATCTTATCATGTTTGGTGATGATTTGATAATTTTTATTATTTATTTATTTATTTATTTATTGCTTTGAAAATGATTGAAAGTGACTTTAATAATTACACACAACACACTTCTGGATGGTTTATCAATTTTGGGCATGAAATCTTCAGAATTCGAAATTATTTTTTCTTTCATAGCTGTAGATCTTTGATTTTTCTTTAATTTGGAACTTGAATCAGCTCAATCCGATATCGGAGTAAAAAGTTATGCCCAAATTATGACAGATGCACAAAACTGGAATTTCCAAAACTGCACTTCGTTAAAACGCCCTTTCAAGTTTCCAATCTCCAAAATTAATATGTCAAGTCCAACTTTTGCCCTTATTTGACCCACATTTCGTCCTAAATGATTTCATTGTGTCCCAATATTATTTTATCTGCAAAATAAACTAAAACACATCAAAACGTTCATCAAACCCAAGAAACTAAACAAAATATTAAGTAAAAGGGGCGATAAATATTGATATATTTTCCGCTCATCACACCCCCAAACCTAATATTTTGCTAGTCCTCGAGAAAAACAACAAAATAAAATACAAGAAACAATTAAAATTAAACTAAGCCACTTTCGTAGGGATCACGGTTGCATTTAGCATATGCAACAAGCCTTTAAACCCCTAGGTGTCCCTAGTGGACGAGTTATAGTCTCGTGAGGGCTTACAGCAACAATACCCACAAATGTTTTACAAAAGTAAAAAGATAATAAAACTAATGCACACAAAAACAAAAAGACAAGAGAAAAAAGAATAAAGAAGTTAGTGACTAATCAGGTGAAACTTCTACTCTAAATTACTAGTTTTTTTCTTTCTTTCTAAATTATTGAATAAGTAAATTCTCCGATTATATTTACCATTCTCCATATGCACAGTCGACAAAATATTAATCAACTCATTTTTGCCCACAACAGTCACAAGTGTAGTTGATAAGAGAGTAATATTTTTGTTCTAAAGTTTTATCAGAATTCACACCTTTTTGCAGCAATGGAATACTTTTTCTGATTTTTTTTCTTTGATTTTTGATTTTTTTATTTATTTATATACAATATCTTCTATCTATGTAGCGAGTGTTGGGTCGGTGGCTCCCAAACCAGTTGGCTTTAGGGCACCAGGTGTTAAGACACCCCTACAAACTTAATTACTCAGACTTCAGATATATATATTTTTGCAACATCCTTGATCCATGTAGCGAGCTTTGGGCCAGTGACTCCCAAACCAGTTGGCTTTAGGGCACTAGGTGTTAAAACACCCTTACAGACTTAATAACTCGGATCTCATACATTTTTTTACTCCATCACTTTTTGATATGCTTTCTCCAATTAAACTAGAGCACTAAATATTATAAACTTTTCAATTACAACTAATGTCTGTATGTAACTATGCATGTTGATAATATTTGCTAACTGAGCATATGAAGATCCCTTTTTAGTCAGTATTATGGAGAATTCACAAATTAAATAATTCAAAAGGAAATAAACAAAAATTAACTTGTTCTGAATTAGGTTTGAGATACGTCTCAGGAGTGAAAACTCCTTACTCATCTATCTCTTACCAATTTCACATTTTTAGTCAAAATAAAAACAAAAACGCAAAATATTTTTGTAATTTTTGAAAATTTTTCAATTTTTTTGTATTTTTCGAAAAATTTTGGACTAAAAATAAAAACAACACACAAACTAAAAATAAAATACTAATCAACTAATTTCCTCCCCCAAACCTAAATGAGACATTGTCCCCAATGTCTTAAACAGTAGAAGAAGAGTTTAGAAGATAATACCTGGTTAGCTGAAATTCTACAGGAAATTAAAGGTTAAGATCCAGATTAATCCGACGTCTCTTACCATGATCGTCCTCAGACCAATTTATCTTTGAAAGGATATGGTCAACTTGTGGTTCATAGGCTAAGAGTTGGTCAATTAGATCCGGAGCAGTTCTGGCAGTGAAGAGGAGTTCTTTCATAGGTTTTGACACGAACCCATTTCTCCGAGCATCATCAAGAAACACACAAAGAAAATCATAAAATCCTTCAACGTTGTACAGTCCAAGCAGTTTCTGGTGTATGTTCAGGTTCGCCCAAGATAGCACAATAAAAATTTCCTCCATGTACCCAAGCCACCTGGCAAAGCAATAAAAGCATCAGCACGATTAATCATTTCTACCAGTCGTTCAGACATACCTGGCACGATCAGTTCCTCTCCGTTTGATGGTTCAATAAGATTTGCCTCTGTCAAGGGTTTTGGGATGATTCCCAAAACATGACTGCCTCCTTCCTGTACAGCCTTTGAAACGATCCCAATAAGTCCAAGATTGCCCCCGCCATATATTAAGTGCATATTCCTTGTAGCTAAAACTCGACCCAATTCTTGTGCTGCTTCTACGTATTGTGGCTTAACACCAACACTACTACCATAAAACACACAGATGTTTTCAACTCGTCTTCTTGAAGTGGCTTCCATTTTTTATGTATTTCTTTCTCAACTCTGGATGCCTTCAAAAGTGCAATGACGAGCTGAATTTATAGTACCTGAAAAATGGTGAGTAATAATAGCACTAGTATTTTCCAGAGGACGTTTGTTTGCTAAACAACAAAAGAAATCGTGAAAGGTCAAAAAGTCTAGATCCTGTCTACGAAAATAAAGATAATTACAACAGAAAAGTGAATCAAAGCAATAATTAAGGCAAAAAAATTGTGTACGCAATACGCCACTCGTTTGATATATAAATCCATTAGGATGCGTCTCAAGATTTCCTTCCTTACTCAGCCATCGCTAATGAATTGGTTCTCATTTTTGTGATTTCCAAACACCATTCCTTATGTCTTAAAATACCCCGTTTGTGCTTTTCCCTACAAAACAACACACAAAATTAAAAACTCTACAACAGGTGTACACAAAATATGAAAACAAAAATTACAACAAATTGCATGGGTTGCCTCCCTACTAGCGCTAAATTTTTCATCTTCAGCCAACCGTGACTGAAATCCATATGTCAAGGAGGTTTCAGCGTCATTTTGGACGTCCGATTAAAGACAATCCCGTGAGCGTTGCTTTTGAAAGGTATTTTCCAACGGTAAGGTAGCAGAAATTTTTTTGTCCCATTTAGTGCTTGTGCCACCTTTTTGCTCCTTGTTGTTCCAGTGGTTTCTGCAAAGAAAGAAAGAAAATTAGGAGGTCTCGTATGGTGCTTGACTTGGAATGGAAGTTCCATTCTGTCAAGCTTCTGGGTGATATCTTTGATTTGTACTCCCCGATACAGCGATGTTTCTCCTGAATGCTCTGGATTTTCAATTTGGTCTGACAGTTGCTCCTCCATTTGCTCTGTTTCTTGCTCCACATTTTCTTCACAGATGTATTTGAAAATTTCCATATTCAGCTCTTCATCCGTCACCTGTGAAATGCATGCTCCATAAGTATCTGCCTGAGGTTGTAGAGATGTTTCTGACATCAGGTTTTCATCCTCTGATACGACTGGAATGGATGGTTCTGGTAGATCTTCATCAAACATCATGGTAAAGCATGCTCCAAGATCTTCATTTTGAGGATTGAAAGTTTGATCCTCCGTTGCTGGTGCAGTTGGTACAAATAGATCAGCTTCATCCTCGTCAGAATCTGAATAATAAAAGTCAAATAAAGACTTTGCTGGTTTGGGCTCCTGAACTGATACCTCTGGTTGTTGATACTGCTCAGCCTCCTCCTCTGTTAAGGTGTCATTGTGGATCTCTGGGTACTCGAAGGCTTTATCAGTGTCATCTAAAAATGCTTCTTGAGGTATGAAGTTCTGGTTTTCTGTTAATTGTCTGATCTGATATGTTATTCTCTGTATGAATTCTGTTTGACTCTGAATACTTTTGAGTTGATTCTGGAATGTTTCAAGCATTGTATCCAACTTTTCATATCGTTTCTTGAACACATATTTGAGCATGTCAATCATCTGATCTTCTTCTGATTGTTCTGATTGTTGATGAAGATCATTGTAGGATGGTGGATAAGATGGAAAATGTGATGGTTCTTCGTACCATGAAGGATTTTGATAGCTCTGCCACCCTGAATTGTAGTTGTACTTGCAATAATCTCTCGGGTGGTTACCATTACATATGTCACATCTCCCCATTACGTTCTGTTGAGAAAATATAGTATTGCTTGGTTCTGGCATCCAGTGATAGTCGTTGGGCTGTACAACATGCCTCAAAAAACCGGACTGTTGCTCCCAGATGTGGGGTGTATCTTCTTGTAAAGCACGTAATCTCTCAATCTCCCAATAATGTTCCATTTCTTTAATCACTTGAAAACAAAAGAAAGAAAAAAATTATAGATAAAAATAAAGAAAATTAGATACAAGTAAATTAGATAGCTTCAAAATTAATAACTCAAGAAAAATAAGTCCCCGGCAACGGCGCCAAAAACTTGACCGGCGTAAACACACGCGTATAACGCAAGCGCACATATCGTTCAAGTAGTATAAAAATAGCGATCCCACGAGGACTTAATTCTTCCTGTTTTTATTAATTATTGAATCTATTTATTTACAAATATCTAATTGGGGGTGAGGAGAATGATTGCTTGATTGATTTGGTTGATTGTAGTTTTGCAAAATAAATAAATAAAGAAAAAGACAAAACAAAATACTAAAGAAAATAACAAAAGACACAAAGATCTAGGGTTGTGAATCATTCTAATATCTTTTAAAAGATGAAGTGATTATTTTATGTTTGTGTAATAAATCAGTTTACTAACCTGGAACACGAAATTATGCAAAAGCCTATGTCGATGGTCAGACGTAAATACACAGTTTAACCCAATTGAACCATATATCTATGTCAACCAAATTATCTGGATTCATTAAGTTTAAGTTCCAATTATGGCTACCTCCGCCCGAAAGGTATATGTCTATCCTGTAAGGAAATCTATTAAATGTTATCTATCCTCAAGGAAGATCGTGGGCTATTAGTCTAAGGCTGAAACCTAAAATCCTATGTCTAGTTCATTTTAGATTTACCACATCAATCTTATTGGTGATCAGACAACAAGAAGCATTAAGCTTAAGACTTAATAATTAAACCTTTAAATTACCCAAACTATAAAATAACCCCTTATAAACGGTGATATTAGAATTCATCACAACCCCAGATAACTAACACATAACTAGGGCTAGTAAAAACTTAAAAATAAAAGACATAAAGTAAAAATGCTGAAAAGTAAATTGCTGAAAAGTAAATGACTGAAAGTAAATGCTGAAATTAAATACTGAAAATTAAATGCTGAAAAGTAAATGCTGAAAGTAAATTACTGAAAGTAAATGCTGAAAGTAAATTACTGAAAGTAAATGCTGAAAAGTAAATGCTGAAAGTAAATTGCTGAAAAGTAAATAAAGTAAAAGTACAATAAAAGAAAATGCTGAGGTAAAAGGATCCATTTTTATTACTTCTATTTTAAATATCTCACTTAATATAATATATTAACTTTGCATGATAATTACCAAGCAGCCATATAGGCGGTATCAAGATTAAGTCAAATTAATAATTAATTACCAACCGACCAATCAGGCGGTATCCAGTTTAGTCAGGTTAAAACCAATTTAAATAATTCCAACCGACCAATATGGCGGTATCCTCGTTAAGTCAGGTTTTAACTAGTTTATATATTATAATTAAGGGAGATTAATCTAAATATTAGTATAAAAAAGTTTTACCTTTTACCCCAAGAAAGGGGAATTACCTCCTCATTACTGAAAAAAAAACTGAAAATTAAAGAAAGAAAAGTATTGTGCGTAAAAGTAAATTGCGGAAAGTAAAAACTGAAAAGTAAAGAAAAGAAAGTGCGAAAGCGGAAATTAATTACTAAAAACTATAAACAAACAAGATACAATATTCTTAGTATTCTTAAGGAATTCCTTAGAAGAAAGTATGAATTTACAAATGAAATGGCTTGGTATTTATAGGCAAAATTTTGCCTCCATCAAATCATCCACCAAATCAATTATTAATTGCTCCACTAATTGCTCCACCAAATCCATTATTAATTGCTCCACTAATCTTATCATGTTTGGTGATGATTTGATAATTTTTATTATTTATTTATTAATTTATTTTTTGCTTTGAAAATGATTGAAAGTGACTTTAATAATTACACACAACAACACTTCTGGATGGTTCATCAATTTCGGGCATGAAATCTTCAGAATTCGAAATTATTTTTTCTTTCAAAGCTGTAGATATTTGAGTCTTCTTTAATCTGGAACTTGAATCAGCTCAATCCGATATCGGAGTAAAACGTTATGCCCAATTTACGACAGATGCATAAAACTGGAATTTCCAAAACTGCACTTCGTTAAAACGCCCTTTCAAGTTTCCAATCTCCAAAATTAATATTTCAAGTCCAAATTTTACCCTTATTTGACCCAAATTTCATCCTAAATGATTTCATTGTGTCCCAATATTATTTTATCTGCAAAATAAACTAAAACACATCAAAACGTTCATCAAACCCAAGAAACTAAACAAAATATTAAGTAAAAGGGGCGATAAATATTGATATATTTTCTGTTCATCAACAATCCTCCCAGGTTTTTAAGTTCTTATTGATAATAGTACATAATAACTGAGTCAAAGTCCTATAATAACCTCGGTCTGGCCATCAGTTTGGGGGTGGCAAGTAGTATAATACAAAAGTGTAGCTCCCAACTTACCCTATAAAACTTTCCAAAAGTGACTAAGGAATTTGACATCACGATCTGAAACTATACTCCGCGGAATCCCATGGAGTTGTACTACTTATCTAAAGAATAAGTCAACAATGTTAGTGGCATCATCAGTTTTATGACATGCTATAAAGTGTGCCATCTTACTGAACCTATCAACCACTACAAAGATGGAATCTCTACCCTTCTTAGTCCTAGGTAAACCCAAGATAAAGTCCATCAATACATCTACCCATGGCTCACTAGGTATAGGCAATGGTGTATACAACTCATGAGGCATAACCTTAGATTTAGCCTGTTTACAAGTTAAGCATTTATCACATAAACGTTCAATATCTCTCCGCATTTTAGGCCAATAAAAATGTTCACTCAATACTCCTAAGGTTTTGGAAATGCCAAAGTGCCCCATTAAACCTCCCCCATGTGCTTCCCTCACTAACAACTCACGCATACTACAAACAGGAATGCATAATTTCTTCTCCCTAAACAGAAACCCATCATGTTGGTAGAATTTACTAAAAGCATACTTTTCACATGCAGCATAGATAGTACCAAAGTGAATATCACTAGCATAAAGTTCTTTAATAAATTCAAACCCAAGCATTCTTGCACTCAATGAAGTAAGTAAAGCATACCTTCGCGATAGTGCATCGGCGACAATGTTTTCCTTACCTTGTTTGTAGCGGATTACATATGGAAATGTGTCAACAAATTCTGACCATTTTACGTGTCGTTTGTTCAGCTTACCTTGGCCCTTCAGCTGCTTCAATGATTCATGATCTGTATGGATCACAAACTCTCGAGGCCACAAATAATGCTTCCAAGTCTCAAGGGCTCTCACTAGCGCATACAACTCCTTGTCATATGTGGGGTACCTCAAATCTGCCCCATTCAGCTTCTCACTAAAGTAAGCTATTGGTCATTTTTCTTGCATAAGAACCGCGCCAATGCCTATCCCGGATGCGTCACACTCAATCTCAAATGTCTTCTCAAAGTTGGGTAGTGCCAAGACTGGTGTACTGCACAACTTCATTTCCAAATCCTGGAATGCACGCTCCTGCTCTTCACCCCATTTGAAACCAACATTTTTCTTCACTACTTCAGTCACTGGTGCTGCAATACTACTGAAGTCTTTAACAAATCTACGGTAAAAGCTTGCTAATCCATGGAAGCTTCTGACTTCTATCACTGTTGTTGGTGTTGGCCAATCCTGAATTGCTGACCGGCGTAAACACACACGTATAACGCAAGCGTACGTATCGTTCAAGTAGTGTAAAAAGTATCGATCCCACGAGGACTTAATATCTAAACTATTAATTTTATGAGGTCAAATGATTGCTAGTATCTAACAGGTTGATTGATTGATTTTGAAATGGTGACGATTCTAAATTTAAAAGCAAGTAAATAAAATTGTCGAAAATAGGTTTTAAGAAAATTTAATATTAAAAACTATCTAGGGTTGTGATTTCTTTTAATATCATTTTAAAGATGAATTGGTTATCTTAAAGTTGGGTAATATATTGATTTATTAACCTCGAACACTAAATTATGTGTAAGCCTCTGTCGATGGTCAGACAAAAATACCCAGTTTAACCCAATTGAACCATATGTCTATGTCAACCAAATTATCTGGATTCATTAAGTTTAAGTTCCAATTATGGCTACCCCCGCCCGACAGGTATATGTATATCCTGTAAGGAAATCTATTAAAGGGTTATCTATCCTCAAGGAAGATCGTGGGCTATTGAGTCTAAGGCTGAAACCTAAAATCCATATGTCTAGTTCATTTTAGATTTACCAGATCAATTTTATTAATGGCCAGTTAATGAAAAAACATTAAGATTAAGACTCAGTAAATAAATCTTTATAATACCCAAACTATAATCTAACCCCTTATAAAACGTTGATATTAAAAGCCATCACAACCCCAGATAACTAATTTAGTTACAACACATAACAAGGGCTAGTAAGAACTTGAAAATAAAAGACATAAAGTAAAAATGCTGAAAAGTAAAAGACATAAAGTAAAAGCTGAAAAGTAAAATAAAATGCTAAGGTAAAAGGATCAACTTTTACTATTTACTATTTAGATATCTCCATTAATATAATATATAAACTTGTGATAACATTACCAACCAGCGATATAGGTGGTATCCTGATTAAGTCAAATTAAGTCCAACCAGCCATTAAGGCGGTAAAAAGATTTGTCCATGAACCTGTCATATAGGCGGTAAGAAAGTTTAATTACCAACCGACCAATCTGGCAGTATCCTTGATTAGTCAGGTTTAAACCAGATTAAAATGAATTACCAACCGACCAATCTGGCGGTATCCTTTTTAAGTCAATATTTTAAATAGTGAATATATTATATTTAAGAGAGATTAATCTAAATAGCAATAGTAAAAGAATTACCTTTCACCCTAGCTGGGGAAGTTATCTCCTCATGGTAAATAGTAAAAACTGTAAAAAGTAAAAAAAAACAAGTAAATTACTATTATTACAAAACGTAATTAAAATTAATTACAAAACTAAAAACTAAAAAAAAACTAAAAATTAAAAGAAAGTAGAGAGAGAAACTCTCTCTTTACATCAAAGAGATGAGAGAGAGTGGTACATCTGAAACTGGAATTTCACGCTCTATTTATAGATTTTTCGATGTGGCACGCTGTGGTTCGTTGGTTACAGATTCTGGATAAGGTGATAATGTGACACGTGGCAGAGTGGTTGAGACACAATTATTATGACACGTGGCGGCTTCTGATTGGTCGGCTAGATTCTTATCCGCCATGTGTCAAATAAGGATTAGATAACCAATAATTGATGATGACGTGGCGGTGAGGTGGCGGTGATTTGGCGACACGTGGGAAAGGGACTTTCGGCACCGTAGGATTTCGACACGTGGCACTTCCTGATTGGCTGATGATGACGTGGTGGTGAGGTGGCAGTTTGACTTGGTCAACCTGGTGATGTGGCTGATGACGTGGAGTGACACGTGGCACACGTGGCGATGGTGACTGTCGGCACCGTAGGATGATGACACGTGTCACGGCGCACGTTAGCAAAGTCAAACTTTTCTCAGATTCTGATTTGTGGACCCGGCGCACGTTAGCACTGTTCGGCGTATGTTAGGCGTCGCAACAATGAAGGTCTTGGCGTCGCGATGCAGGAAATTACCAAAATGCCCTTTTTGTCCAATTTTCACTGTTTTGGCCCAAATCACCTTCAGAGTGTCCTGAAACTTTATTTATCTACAAAATAACACAAAACACATCAAAATATTCACAAAACTCAAGAAACTATACAAAATATTAGGTTAAATGAGTGAGAAATAGTGATAGATTTACCACTCATCACACCCCAAAACCTAACATTTTGCTAGTCCTCGAGCAAAACATAAAATAAAATAACATAATAAAATTTAACTAAGCCACTTTCGTAGGGATCAAGGTTGTATTTAGCATATGCAACAAGCCTTTAAACCCCTAGGTGTCCCTAGTGGACGAGTTGTAGTCTCGTGAGGGTTTACAGCAATGATACCCACAAACATTTTATAAAAGTAAAAAGGTAGTGAAACTAATGCACACAAAAGCAAAAAAAGACAAGAGAAAAGAGAATAAAGAAGTTAGTGACTAATCAGTTGAAACTTCTACTCCAAGTTACTAGTTGTTTTCTTTCTTTCTAAATTACTGAATAAATAAATTCTCCGATTATTTCTACCATTTTTCATATACACAGCCAAAAAAATATTAAACAACTCATTTTTGCCCACAACAGTCATAAGTGTAGTTGATAAGAGAGTAATATTTTTGTCCTAAAGTTCTATCAGACTTCACAGCTTTTTTGCAGCAATGGAATAATTTTTTCTGATTTTTTCTTTGATTTTTCTATATTTTTTTTATTTATATTCAATATCTTCCATCTATGTAGCGAGTGTTGGGTCGGTGGCTCCCAAACCAGTTGGCTTTAGGGCACCAGGTGTTAAGACACCCCTACGGACTTAATTACTCAGACTTCAGATATATATATTTTTGCAGCATCTTTGATCCATGTAGCGAGCTTTGGGCCAGTGACTCCCAAACCAGTTGGTTTTAGGGCATTAGGTGTTAAAACACCCTTACAGACTTAATAACACGAATCTTAGATTAATTTTTTTTTTACTCCATTTCTTTTTGAGATGTTTCCTCCAATTAACTAGAGCACTGAATATTACAAACTTTTCAATTACAGTTCATGTCCGTATGTTTCTATGTATGTTGATAATATCTGCTAACTGAACATATGAAGATCCATTTTAGTCCGTTTTATGGAGAATTTACAAATTAAATAATTTAAAAGGAAATAAACAAAAATTAACTTATTTCGAAAATAGGCTTGAGATACGTCTCAGGAGTGGAAACTCCTTACTCAGCTATCTCTTACCAATTTCACATTTTTAGTCAAAATAAAAACAAAAACGCAAAATATTTTTGTAATTTTGAAAATTTTTCAATTTTTTTGTATTTTTCGAGAAAATTTTGGACTAAAAATAAAAACAATACACAAACTAATTTTTGTACTAACACTACTACCGCAAAACACACAGATGTTTTCAACTCGTCTTCTTGAAGTGGCTTCCATTTTTTATATGTATTTCTTTCTTAACTTTGGATGCCTTTAAACGTGCAATGACGAGCTTAATTTATAGTACCTGAAAAGGGTGAGTAAAAATAGCACAAGTATCTTCCAGAGGACGATTAGTAGCGAAATAATATCGTGATAGTCAAAAAGGTTTGGATCCTGTCGGAGAAAATTAAAAGAAAACAACAAAACAAATCACAATTATTAAGAAAAGACAAAGAGATATAATATTTACAATAAAAGTAACGGCTTGATTGACGTCTATGCGTCAGGGACAAGCTTCCCATCTAATTTTCTTATAAATTGGCAAACATGGTCTTTTTGAGTCTGATTCCCGAGATTTAACAGTTGTCTTTCCTTTTGGAATTGTGCATATAACATGCGAATTTCATGATACACACATCCACTGGGATGCGTCTCAAGAGTTTTAGATATGTCATCCAAAGACTCCTTACTCAAGCCATCCCTAATGAAGTTAATCTTATCTTCGCGGTTATCGGACACCATTCCTAAAGAACGACAACGAGTATTACAAAATATGCGAGCACATTTATAACAAACACACATTCTTTTGGCTCTTCTCTTTTAGCATATGTGCTCTTTCCTAAGCCAGACAGATGTGAAATAAAAGAGTCAGAAGACACATCTGCCAATCAGACCTGTGCTTCAAATAACCAACGAATGTCAGTAGGGAATACCTTTAATCATCAGTAGTCTCATCCGTTCTAAGTGAGCTTTGTAAACTTTCATCAGAGATTTTTGAGGGAGAGAAGGAAATTGCTTGCGAAGATTTGCGAGAGCTTCCCATCTTGAAATGACTAAACCTGCAAAAATTAAACACAAAAAAATAAATCACACCAAATCACAATATATACAAAAATTGCATGGGTTGCCTCCCTGCTAGCGCTAAGTTTAAAGTCGTCAGCCAGACTTGACTTCTCGAACGTTAAGCTGGATCTGAAAGTGTAGGACTTTATTTTTATCGCTCAAATGATTCTCCCCAGTAGTGCTTGGCACGCTTGTTTTTAACCTTGAAAGTTCTATTAGCGTCAGGATCATGTATCTCAACGGCTCTATTTGGTAAAACTTTGGTGATCACAAATGGACCTGACCACCGTGATTTTGGCTTCCATGGAAAGAATTTCACCCTTGATTTATTTAACAGTACCTTCTGCCCTGGTTCCAGTTGTATACGCACTAACTTCTCATCATGTCTTTTCTTGCCATTTTCTTTGTACAATTTGGCATCATCAAAAGGCTGATTGTGAAATTCCTCCAATTCGTTGAGCTGGTGGAACTTTTTCTTTTCTGTTGCTTGTAGTGCAAGAATTGGCTTCTTTAGTACAAAATACGCTTTATCTTTAGGCTCCACAGGCAATTGACATGTTTTAAGTTTGTCAGTAGAACTTTGCATTGCATTGGAGTTCTGAATGGTATTGTGTATCACATCGAGTTTGAAACATTCCTCATTCTTTTCATCATCTGGGAAATTCATGGCCTTGAAAACATTGAATGTTACTTCTTAGTCCTGTACCCTCATGGTTAGTTCTCCTTTTTTACATCAATAATGGTTCGACCTGTAGCCAAGAATGGTCTCCCGAGGATGATTGGCATGTCTGCGTCTCCTCCATATCAAGGAAAATAAAATCTGCTGGGAAAATGAATTTGTCAACCTTGACCAGCACATCCTCAACTACGCCTCTTGGAAATACGAGCGTTCTATCAGCATGTGTTGTAGTGAGACTGAAGTTGGCATTGTTTCTCCAATCTGTAATTTCCTGAAAATAGAAAAAGGCATCAAGTTAACGCTCGCACCTAAATCACACAGAGCCTTACCAAAGTCATGTTCTCCTCAGTAGTTGTTTTGGCTCCAACATATTTGTTGATTTCAGTACCGTTTTTTAACATGATGGCATGATATTGCTCATTCCCATGTTTCTTGGATTTGGCTCTGTGTTGCTAGGAAGGGTACTTGTCGGTCTGTAACTCTGAGCATTTGCCAGTTGTCCAATTTGATTCTCCAGTGCTTTAGTAGAAGCATATTGACTTTGAATTGATGCTGCTTGGGATTGAAACATAGAATCATATCTTGCTGCTTGAGATTGAAACATAGTATCATATCTTGCTGCTTGAGAGTCGTGTTTTGCTTCTATCTTTTTCAAGTGGGTCAACACTTCTGTTATTCCTGGTTCATTTGCCTGCTCTTGGCTTTTGTTCTGTTGCTGGAATTTAGGTGGTGGATAGTTCTGCTGTTGGCCTGAATTGTTACTCCATGAAAAATTGGGATGATTCCTCCACCCTGGGTTGTAGGTGTTGGAATATGGATTATTCCTATGTCTGTTGAAATTGTTGACATAATTCACCGTCTCTTCAAGTTGGTTCGACTCTGGTGCTTCTCCATATGGTTAAATTGTGGATCCAGTGGTAAAAGCCTCCATGAATTTGCATATCTGATTTAGCTTGGCATTGACTGCTGTATTGGCTCCACTTTCATAAATTCCTGCAATTCTTTGGATCATGCTCCTTTCCGTTGGCCACAAGGAGTTGTTGTTGGCCATTTCTTCGATTAGGTCTCAGGCTTGATCTTCTCCTTTTGCCATCAAGGCTCCTCCAGCAGCAGCATCGATTGTGGTTCTCATTATTCCAGAAAGCCCATTATAGAATGTTTGGACTTGAAGCCATTTTGGAATTTCATGGTGAGGACATTTCCGGAGCAAATCTTTGTACCTTTCCCAAGATTCGTAGAGGGATTCTGAATCTTGTTGTACAAAGGATGTGATGTCATTCCTCAGCTTTCCGGTTCTGGCTGGTGGAAAGTACTTTGCAAGAAATTTGGTGGCTAAAGTGTTCCAAGTTGTGATGGAACCTGCAGGTAGTGAATGTAGCCAAGCTTTAGCTCTGTCTTTCGAGGAACATGGAAAAACTCGCAGTCTCATAGCTTCTTCTGATGCTCTGTTGTAGTTGAAAGTGCCACAAACTTCCAGGAAGTTACTGATGTGGGCATTAGGATCTTCAGTTGTATTCCCCCCGAACTGAATTGACTACTGAATCATCTGAATGCATGTTTTGATGTCACACGCATTTGCTGGTAAGGGAGGAAGTACAATACAGGAAATGAGTCTGTCAACCACCGGAATGGTTCTGTCTCGAATGGGAATTGGTGGTGCAACCTCTAAAGGTTCAGGTTCCATATTGACTAAAGCTTCTTGGCCTTCTCGCCTTTCCCTTCTCAACTGTCTGATGGTTCTTTCAATTTCTAGGTCAAGCGGTCGAAGTTCAAAGCTTCTGGTTCATCTCATGTAGTTTCTAAGAACCTGAAACACAAGAAAACAAAAAAAATAAGTAAAAAGAAATTAGATACAAGTAACGTATCTAACCCCTAAACTAATAGTGAAAGATAATTAAGTCCCCGACAACGGCGCCAAAAACTTGACCGGCGTAAACACACACGTATAACGCAAGCGTACATATCGTTCAAGTAGTATAAAAAGTATCGATCCCACGAGGACTTAATAACTAAACTATTAATTTTATGAGGTCAAATGATTGCTAGTATCTAACAGGTTGATTGATTGATTTTGAAATGGTGACAATTCTAAATTTAAAAGCAAGTAAATAAAATTTTCGAAAATAGGTTTTAAGAAAATTCAATATTAAAAACTATCTAGGGTTGTGATTTCTTTTAATATCATTTTAAAGATGAAGTGGTTATCTTAAAGTTAGGTAATATATTGTTTTATTAACCTCGAACACTAAATTATGTGTAAGCCTCTGTCGATGGTCAGACAAAAATACCCAGTTTAACCCAATTGAACCATATGTCTATGTCAACCAAATTAGCTGGATTCATTAAGTTTAAGTTCCAATTATGGCTGGCGCGCGACGTGGAAAATTACCAAAATGCCATTTTCGTCCAATTTTCACTGTTTTGGCCCAAATCACCTCCAGAATGTCCTGAAACTTTATTTATTTACAAAATAACACAAAACAAATCAAAATATTCACAAAACTCAAGAAACTATACATTGGACGATAATGGCATTTTGGTAATTTCCCGCGTGGCGACGCCAAGAACTTCACAGTCGCGACGCCTAATGTACGCCGAACAGTGCTAACGTGCGCCGGGTCCACAAATCAGAATCTGAGCAAAGTTTGACTTTGCTAAAATGCGTCCTGCCACGTGTCACCATCACAGCCGATCTGCTAACAAGCGCCGTGCCACGTGTCAGCATCCTACGGTGCCGACAGTCACACATCGCCACGTGTCACCATGTGTCACTCCACGTCATTGCCACGTCGTCAGCCACATCATCACCAGGTTGACGAGTCAATATGCCACCTCACCGCCACATCATCATTAGCCAATCAAGAAGTGCCATGTGTCGCAATTATATGGTGTCGACAGTCCTTTCCCACGTGTCGCCACGTCACCGCCACGTCAGCATCAATTATTGGCTATCTAATCCTTATCTGACACGTGGCGGATAAGAATCTAGCCGACCAATCGGAAGCCGCCATGTGTCACAATAATTGAGTCCCAACCACTCTGCCACGTGTCACCTTATCAGCTTATCCAGAATCTTCAATCGACGAACCAGAGCGTGCCACGTCGACATATCTGGCGTAGCGACGCGGGCTTGGCGTCACGACACCGGATCCCTACTGACCCCTAAATAGAGCGCGAAATTCCATTTTAGTTGCACCACTCTCTCTCATCTCTTTGATGTAAAGATAGAGTTTTCTCTCTCTAGTTTCTTTTAGTTTTTAGTTTTTTTTAGTTTTTAGTTTTGTAAATAATTTTAATTACGTTTTGTAAATATAATAATTTACTTTTTCATTTTACTTTTTACAGTTTTTACTATTTACCATGAGGAGGTAACTTCCCCAGCTAGGGTGAAAGGTAATTCTTTTACTATTGCTATTTAGATTAATCTCCCTTAAAAATAATATATTCACTATTTAAAATATTGACTTAAAAAGGATACCGCCAGATTGGTCGGTTGGTAATTCATTTTAATCTGGTTTAAACCTGACTAATCAAGGATACCGCCAGATTGGTCGGTTGGTAATTAAACTTTCTTACCGCCTATATGACAGGTTCATGGACAAATCTTTTTACCGCCTTAATGGCTGGTTGGACTTAATTTGACTTAATCTGGATACCACCTATATGGCTGGTTGGTAATGTTATCACAAGTTTATATATTATATTAATGGAAATATCTAAATAGTAAATAGTAAAAGTTGATCCTTTTACCTTAGCATTTATTTTACTTTTCAGCTTTTACTTTATGTCTTTACTTTTCAGCATTTTTAATTTATGTCTTTTATTTTTAAGTTTTTACTAGCCCTAGTTATGTGTTAGTTATCTGGGGTTGTGATGAATTCTAATATCACCGGTTTATAAGGGGTTATTTTATAGTTTGGGGTAATTTAAAGGTTTACTTATTAAGTCTTAAGCTTAATGCTTCTTGTTGTCTGATCACCAATAAGATTGATGTGGTAAATCTAAAATGAACTAGATATATGGATTTTAGGTTTCAGCCTTAGACTTAATAGCCCACGATCTTCCTTGAGGATAGATAACCCCTTAATAGATTTCCTTACCTGTCGGGCGGGGGTAGCCATAATTGGAACTTAAACTTAATGAATCCAGATAATTTTGTTGACATAGACATATGGTTCAATTGGGTTAAATTGAGTATTTGCGTCTGACCATCGATATAGGCTTTCGCATAATTTTGTGTTCCAGGTTAGTAAACCAATTTATTACACAAACATAAAATAATCACTTCATCTTTTAAAGATATTAGAATGATTCACAACCCTAGATCTTTGTGTCTTTTGTTTTTTCCTTAGTATTTTTCTTGTCTTTTTATTTATTTATTTATTTTGCAAAAATACAATCAACCAATCAATCAAGCAATCATTCTTTTCACCCTCAATTAGATATCTGTAAATAAATAGATTCAATAATTAATAACAACAATAGGAATTAAGTCCTCCAGGGATCGATATTTTTATACTACTTGAACGATACGTACACTTGTGTTATATGTGTGTGTTTACGCCGGTCAAGTTTTTGGCGCCGTTGCCGGGGACTTATTTTTCTTGAGTTTTTAATTTTGAAGCTATCTAATTTACTTGTATCTAATTTTCTTTATTTTTATCTGTAATTTTTATTTCTTTCTTTGTTTCAGGTGATTGAAAAAAAATGGAACATTATTGGGAGATTGAGAGATCACGAGCTTTACTAGAAGATACCCCAAATCTGGGAGCACAGTCCGGTTTTCTGAGGCCTGTTGTCCAGCTCAACAATTATCACTGGATGCCAGAACCAGGCGATACCACATTTGCTCAACAAGACGCAATGGGGAGATGTGACATATGTAATGGCAACCACCCTAGAGATTATTGCAAAATACAACTACCATCTAGGGTGGCAGAGCTATCAAGATCCTTCATGGTTTGACGAGCCATCACATTTCATAGAACCATATTTTCCATCTTATCCACCATCTACCTATGATCTTCATCAACAACCAGAACCATCAGAGGAAGATCAGTTGCTAAACATGCTCAAAGATATGTTCAAGAAACGAAAAGAAAAGTTGGATACAATGCTTGAAACAAGACAGAATCAATTTGAAAGTATTCAGAGACAATCAGAATTCATTCAGAGGATGACAGATCAAATGAGACAATTCACGGAAAACCAGAACTACATACCTCAAGAACCAGTTTCAGATGACACTAATGAAGCCTTCGAGTACCAATCATTTCACAGTGACACTTCAACAGAGGAGGAGGCTGAGCAGTATCAACAACTAGAGGTATCAGTTCAGGAGCCCGAACCGGCAAAGTCTCAATTTGACTTTTATTATTCAGATTCTGACGAGGATGAAGCTGATCTATTTGAACCAACTGCACCAACAACGGAGGATCAAACTTTCAATCCTCAAAATGAAGATCTTGGAGCATGATTTACCATGATGTTTGAAGAAGATCTATCTGAACCATCCATTCCAGTCTTATCAAAGGATGAAAACCTAATGTCAGAAACATATTTGCATCCTCAGGTTGACAATTTTGAAGCATGTATTTCACAGATGACAGATGAAGAGCTGAATACAAAAATTTTACAATACATCTGTGAAGAAAATGTGAAGCAAGAAACAGAGTAAATGGAGGAGAAAATGTCTAACCTTAATAAAGATCCAGAGCATTCAGGAGAAACATTACTGTTTTGGGTGAGTACAAATCAAAGATATCGCCCAAAAGCTTGACAGAATGGAACTCCCATTCCAAGTCAAGCACCATATAAGACCTTCTGATTTTCTTTCTTTCTTTCAGGAACAACTGGAGCAACAAAGGTTAAAAAGGTGGCACAAGCACTAAATGGGACAAAAAATTTGCTGCTACCTTACCGTTGGAAGATACCTTTCAAAAGCAACGCTCACGGGATTGTCTTTAATAGGAGGTCCAAAATGACGCTGAAACCTCATTAACAGATGGATTTCAGTCACGTCTGGCTGAAGATGAAAAATTTAGCGCTAGCAGGGAGGCAACCCATGCAATTTGTTGTAATTTCTGTTTTCATATTTTATGTGTACATGTTGTAGAGTTTTTAATTTTGTGTGTTATTTTTAGGGAAAGGCACAAACGGAGCATTTTAAGACAGAAGGAATGGTGTTTGACAATCAGAAAGAAGAGAGCTAATTCATTTGTGATGGCTGAGTAAAGAATGAATTCTTAAGACGCATCCTAATGAATTTATACTAAACGAGTGGTGTATTGCGTACACAATTCCTGCCTTAATTATTGCTTTGATTTGCTTTTCTGTTGTAATTATCTTTATTTTCGTAGACATGATCCATACTTTTTGACCTTTCACGATTTCATTTTGTTGTTTAGCTAAACAAGCTTCATATGGAAGATACTAGTGCTATTATTACTCACCCTTTTCAGGTACTATAAATTCAGCCCGTCATTGCACTTTTGAAGGCATCCAGAGTTGAGAAAGGAATACATAAAAAAATGGAAGCCACTTCGAGAAGACGAGTTGAAAACATCTATGTGTTTTGCGGTAGTAGTGTGTGGTGTTAAGCCAAAATACGTAGAAGCAGCACAGGAATTGAGTCGAGTCTTAGTTGCAAGGAATATGCACTTAATATATGGCGGAGGCAATCTTGGACTAATGGGGATTGTTTCAAAGGTTGTACAAGAAGGAGGCAGTCATGTTTTGGGAATCATCCCAAAACCCTTGGCAGAGGCAAATCTTATTCGATCATCAAACAGAGAAGAACTGATCGTGCCAGGTATGTCTGAACGACTGGTAGAAATGATTAACCGTGCTGATGCTTTTATGGCTTTGCCAGGTGGCTTGGGTATATTGGAGGAAATTGTTATAGTTATATCTTGGGCGAACCTGAACATACACCAGAAACCGCTTGGACTGTTTAATGTTGATGGATTTTATGATTTTCTTTGTGTGTTTCTTGATGATGCTCGGAGAAATGGGTTCGTGTGAAAACCTATGAAAGAACTCCTCTTTACTGCCAGAACTGGTCCGGATCTAATAGACCAACTCTTAGCCTATGAACCAGAAGTTGACCCTATCCTTTCAAAGATAAATTGGTCCGAGAACGATCGTGGTAAGATGCGTCGTGTTAATCTGGATCTTAACCTTTAATTTCTTGTAGAATTTCAGCTAACCAGGTACTACCTTCTAAACTCTTCTTCTACTGTTTAAGACATTGGGGACAATGTCTCATTTAGGTTTGGGGGAGGAAATTAGTTGATCAGTACCTTGTTTTTAGTTTGTGTGTTTTTTTTATTTTTAGTCCAAAATTTTTCGAAAAATAAAAAAAAATTGAAATTTTTCAAAAATTACAAAAATATTTTGCGTTTTTGTGTTTTTATTTTGACTAAAAGGGTGAAATTGGTAAGAGATAGCTGAGTAAGTGGTTTCCACTCCTGAGACGTATCTCAAACCTATTTCGGAACAAGTTAATTTTTGTTTATTTCCTTTTGAATTATTTAATTTGTAAATTCTCCATAATACTTACTAAAATGGATCTTCATATGCTCAGTTAGCAGATATTATCAACATGCATAGTAACATACGGACATGAGCTAAAATTGAAAAGTTTGTAATATTCAGTGCTCTAGTTTAATTGGAGGAAGCATCTCAAAAAGCAGTGGAGTAAAAAAAAAAAAAAAAAACGTCTGAGATCCGAGTTATTAAGTCTGTAAGGGTGTTTTAACACCTAGTGCCCTAGAACAAACTGGTTTGGGAGTCACTGGCCCAAAGCTCGTTACATGGATCAAAGATGCTGTAAAAATATATATATATCTGAAGTCTGAGTAATTAAGTTCGTAGGGGTGTCTTAACACCTGGTGCCCTAAAGCCAACTGGTTTAGGAGCCACCAACCCAACACTCGCTACATAGATGGAAGATATTGTATATAAATAAAAAATAGTGAAAAAAAAAAGAAAAATCAGAAAATTCAGAAAAATTATTCCATTGCTGCAAAAAAAGGTGTGAAATCTGATAGAACTTTAGGACAAAAATATTACTCTCTTATCAACTGCACTTATGACTGTTGTGGGAAAAAATGAGTTGTTTAATATTTTGTTGGCTGTGTATATGAAGAATGGTAAAAATAATCAGAGAATTTACTTATTCAGTAATTTAGAAAGAAAGAAAACAACTAGTAAATTGGAGTAGAAGTTTCGCTTGATTAGTCACTAACTTCTTTATTCTCTTCTCGCTTGTCTTTTTGCTTTTGTGTGCATTAGTTTCACTACCTTTTTACTTTTGTAAAATGTTTGTGGGTATCATTGCTGTAAACCCTCACGAGACTACAACTCATCCACTAGGGACACCTAGGGGTTTAAAGGCTTGTTGCATACGCTAAATGCAACCGTGATCCCTACGAAAGTAGCTTAGTTAAATTTTATTATGCTATTTTATTTTATGTTTTGCTCGAGGACTAGCAAAATGTTAGGTTTGGAGGTGTGATGAGTGGTAAATCTATCAATATTTCTCACTCATTTAACCTAATATTTTGTATATTTTCTTGAGACTTGTGAATATTTTGTTGTGTTTTGTGTTTTTTAGATAAATAAAGTTTCAGGACATTCTGGAGGTGATTTGGACCAAAACAGTGAAAATTGGACGAAAAGGGCATTTTGGTAATTTCCCGCGTCACGACGCCAAGAACTTCAGAGTCGCGATGCCTAAAGTGCGCCAAACAGTGCTAACGTGCGCCGGGTCCATAAATCAGAATCTGAGAAATGTTTGACTTTGCTAAAATGCGCCGTGCCACGTGTCACCATCACAGCCGATCTGCTAACATGCGCCGTGCCACGTGTCAGCATCCTACGATGCTGAACGTCACCATCGCCACATGTTGCCACGTGTCACTCCACATCATTGCACGTCATCAGCCACATCACCAGGTTGACCCGAGTCAACATGCCACCTCTCACCGCCACATCATCATCAGCCAATCAGGATGTGCCACGTGTCGCAATCTATGGTGCTGACAGTCCATTTCCCACGTGTCGCCACGTCAGCGCCACGTTAGCATCAATTATTGGCTATCTAATCCTTATCTGACATGTGGCGGATAAGAATTTAGCCGACCAATCAGAATCCGCCACGTGTCACAATAATTGAGTCCCAACCACTCTGCCTCATGTCACCTTATCAACTTATCCAGAATCTTCAACCGACGAACCAGAGCGTGCCACGTCGACATATTTGGCGTAGCGACGCGGGCTTGGCGTCGCGACGCCGGACCCCTACCGACCTCTATAAATAGAGCGCGAAATTCCAGTTTCAGTTGCACCACTCTCTCTCATCTCTTTGATGTAAAGAGAGAGTTTCTCTCTCTAGTTTCTTTTAGTTTTTAGTTTTTTTGTAGTTTTTAGTTTTGTAAATAATTTTAATTACATTTTGTAAATATAGTAATTTACTTTTTCTTTTTACTTTTTACAGTTTTTACTATTTACCATGAGGAGGTAACTTCCCCAGCTAGGGTGAAAGGTAATTCTTTTACTATTTCTATTTAGATTAATCTCCCTTAAAAATAATATATTCACTATTTAAAATATTAACTTAAAAAGGATACCGCCAGATTGGTCGGTTGGTAATTCATTTTATCTGGTTTAAACCTGACTAATCAAGGATACCGCCAGATTGGTCGATTGGTAATTAAACTTTCTTACCGCCTATATGACAGGTTCATGGACAAATCTTTTTACCGCCTTAATGGCTGGTTGGACTTAATTTGACTTAATCACGATACCACCTATATGGTCGGTTGGTAATGTTATCATAAGTTTATATATTATATTAAGGGAGATATCTAAATAGTAAATAGTAAAAGTTGATCCTTTTACCTTAGCATTTTATTTTACTTTTCAGCTTTTACTTTATGTCATTTACTTTTCAGCATTTTTACTTTATGTCTTTTATTTTTAAGTTTTTACTAGCCCTAGTTATGTGTTAGTTATCTGGGGTTGTGATATGAATTCTAATATCACCGGTTTATAAGGGGTTATTTTATAGTTTGGGTAATTTAAAGGTTTACTTATTAAGTCTTAAGCTTAATGCTTCTTGTTGTCTGATCACCAATAAGATTGATGTGGTAAATCTAAAATGAACTAGACATAGGGATTTTAGGTTTCAGCCTTAGACTTAATAGCCCACGATCTTCCTTGAGGATAGATAACCCTTTAATAGATTTCCTTACAGGATAGACATATACCTGTCGGGCGGGGGTAGCCATAATTGGAACTTAAACTTAATGAATCCAGATAATTTCGTTGACATAGACATATGGTTCAATTGGGTTAAACTGGGTATTTGCGTCTGACCATCGACAGAGGCTTTCGCATAATTTTGTGTTCCAGGTTAGTAAACCAATTTATTACACAAACATAAAATAATCACTTCATCTTTTAAAAGATATTAGAATGATTCACAACCCTAGATCTTTGTGTCTTTTGTTATTTTCCTTAGTATTTTCTTTTGTCTTTTTATTTATTTATTTATTTTGCAAAACTACAATCAACCAAATCAAAAAGCAATCATTCTTTTCACCCTCAATTAAATATCTGTAAATAAGTAGATTCAATAATTAATAACAATCATAGGAATTAAGTCCTCCTAGGATCGATATTTTTATACTACTTGAACGATACGTACGCTTGCGTTATACGTGTGTGTGTTTACGTCGGTCAAGTTTTTGGCGCCGTTGCCGGGGACTTATTTTTCTTGAGTTTTTAATTTTGAAGCTATCTAATTTACTTGTATCTAATTTTCTTTTTTTTTATCTGTAATTTTTATTTCTTTCTTTTGTTTCAGGTGATTGAAAAAAAAAATGGAACATTATTGGAAGATTGAGAGATCACGAGCTTTACTAGAAGATACACCCCAAATCTGGGAGCAACAGTCCGGTTTTCTGAGGCCTATTGTCCAGCCCAACAATTATCACTGGATGCCAGAACCAAGCGATACCACATTTGCTCAACAAGACGCAATGGGGAGATGTGACATATGTAATGGCAACTACCCTAGAGATTATTGCAAATACAACTACCATCCAGGGTGGCAGAGCTATCAAGATCCTTCATGGTATGACGAGCCATCACATTTCACAGAACCACATTTTCCATCTTATCCACCATCTACCTATGATCTTCATCAACAACCAGAACCACCAGAGGAAGATCAGTTGCTAAACATGCTCAAAGATATGTTCAAGAAACGAAAAGAAAAGTTGGATACAATGCTTGAAACAAGCCAGAATCAATATGAAAGTATTCAGAGACAATCAGAATTCATTCAGAGGATGACAGATCAAATGAGACAATTCACAGAAAACCAGAACTACATACCTCAAGAACCAGTGTAACACCAACACTACTACCGCAAAACACACAGATGTTTTCAACTCGTCTTCTTGAAGTGGCTTCCATTTTTTATATGTATTTCTTTCTCAACTCTGGATGCCTTCAAACGTGCAATGACGGGCTGAATTTATAGTACCTGAAAAGGGTGAGTAAAAATAGCATAAGTATCTTCCAGAGGATGATTAGTAGCGAAATAATATCGTGATAGTCAAAAAGGTCTGGATCCTGTCGGAGAAAATTAAAAGAAAACAACAAAAAAAATCACAATTATTAAGAAAAGACAAAGAGATATAATATTTACAAGAAAAGTAACGGTTTGATTGACGTCTATGCGTCAGGGACAAGCTTCCCATCTAATTTTCTTATAAATTGGCAAACAGGTTCTTTTTGAGTCAGATTCCCGAGACTTAACAGTTGTCTTTCCTTTTGGAATTGTGCATATAACATGCGAATTTCATGATACACACATCCACTGGGATTCGTCTCAAGAGTTTTAGATATATCATCCAAAGACTCCTTACTCAAGCCATCCCTAATGAAGTTAATCTTATCTTCGCGGTTATCGGACACCATTCCTAAAGAACGACAACGAGTATTACAAAATATGCGAGCACATTTATAACAAACACACATTCTTTTGGCTCTTCTCTTTTTAGCATATGTGCTCTTTCCTAAGCCAGTCATATGTGAAATAAAAGAGTCAGAAGACTCACCTGCCAATCAGACCCGTGCTTCAATTAACCAACAAATGTCAGTAGGAATACCCTTAATCATCAGTAGTCTCTTCCGTTCTAAGCGAGCTTTGTAAACTTTCATCAGAAGGAAATTGCTTGCGAAGATTTGCGAGAGCTTCTTCCATCTTGAAATGACTAAAGCTGCAAAAATTAAACACACAAAAATAAATCACACCAAATCACAATATATACAAAAATTGCATAGGTTGCCTCCCTGCTAGCGCTAAGTTTAAAGTCGTCAGCCAGACTTGACTTCTCGAACGTTAAGCTGGATCTGAAAGTGTAACACTTTTTTTTTTGTCGCTCAAATGATTCTCCCCAGCAGTGCTTGACACGCTTGTTTTTAACCTTGAAATTTTTATTAGCATCAGGATCATGTATCTCAACGGGTCTATTTGGTAAAACTTTGGTGATCACAAATGGACCTGACCACCGTGATTTTGGTTTCCATGGGAAGAATTTCACCCTTGATTTGTTTAACAATACCTTCTGCCCTGGTTCCAGTTGTATGCGTACTAACTTCTCATCATGTCTTTTCTTGCCCTTTTCTTTGTACAATTTGGCATCATCAAAAGACTGATTGTGAAATTCCTCCAATTCGTTGAGCTAGTGGAACTTTTTCTCTTCTGTTGCTTGTAGTGCAAGAATTGGCTTCTTCAGTACACAAGACGTTTTATCTTTAGGCTCCACAGGCAATTGACATGTTTTAAAGTTGTTAGTAGAACTTTGCATTGCATTGGAGTTCTGAATGGTACTGTGTATCACATCGAGTTTGAAATATTCCTCCTTCTTTTCATCATCTGGGAATTCATGGCCTTGAAAACATTGAATGTTACTTCTTGGTCCTGTACCCTCATGGTTTGTTCTCATTTTTTACATCAATAATGGTTCGACCTGTAGCTAAGAATGGTCTCCCGAGGATGATTGGCACGTCTGCGTCTTCCTCCATATCAAGGACAATAAAATCTGCTGGGAAAATGAATTTGTCAACCTTGACCAGCACATCCTCAACTACGCCTCTTGGAAATACGAGCGTCCTATCAGCAAGTTGTAGTGAGACTGAAGTTGGCATTGTTTCTCCAATCTGTAATTTCCTGAAAATAGAAAAAGGCATCAAGTTAACACTCGCACTTAAATCACACAGAGCCTTACCGAAGTCATGTTCTCCTTTGGTTCAAGGAACAATGAAACTGGCAGGATCTTTCAACTTTGGGGGAAGTTTCCTCTGAATGATAGCGCTGCATTCTTCTGATAATGCTACTGTCTCGTAATCTCCCAATCTCCGCTTTCGTGAAAGAATTCTTTCATGAATTTGGCATAGCTGGGCATTTGTTCCAACGCTTCTACAATGGAATGTTGATATGCAGCTTTTTGAAGATTTCCAGGAACCGAGAAAACTGATTGTCTAATTTGTTCTTCTGAAGACGTTGAGGAAAAGGTGGAGGTGGAATGATCTGTTCTTTTCCTTGCTTCTTTTTCCTCCATCTGTTGCTTTGTTTCTTTTGGAACTTCCTCAGCAGTTTTTTTGGCTCCAACATCTTTGTTGATTTCAGTACCGCGCTTTTTAACATGGCATGACATTGCTCCTTCCCCATGTTTCTTGGATTTGGCTCTGTGTTGCTAGGAAGGGTACCTGGCGGTCTATAACTCTGAGCATTTGCCAGTTGTCCAATTTGATTCTCCAGTGCTTTAATAGAAGCAGATTGACTTTGAACTAATGCTGTTTGGGATTGAAACATAGCATCATATCTTGCTGCTTGAGATTGAAACATAGTATCATATCTTGCTGCTTGAGAGTCGTGTTTTGCTTCTATCTTTTTCAAGTGGGTCAACACTTCCTTTATTCCTGGTTCATTTGCCTGCTCCTGGCTTTTGTTCTGTTGCTGGAATTCAGGTGGTGGATAGTTCTGCTGTTGGCCTGAATTGTTGCTCCATGAAAAATTAGGATGATTCCCCCACCCTGGGTTGTAAGTGTTGGAATATGGATTGTTCCCCTGTCTGTTGAAATTATTGACATAATCACCGTCTCTTCAAGTTGGTTCGACTCTGGTGCTCCTCCATATGGTGAACTTGTGGATCCAGTGGTAAGAGTCTCCATGAATTTGCATATCTGATTTAGCTTGGCGTTGACTGCTGTATTGGCTCCACTTTCATAAATTCCTGCAATTCTTTGGATCATGCTCCTTTCTGTTGGCCACAATGAGTTTTTTGTTGGCCATTTCTTCGATTAGGTCCCAGGCTTGATCTTCTTCTTTTGCCATTGAGGCTCCTCCCAGCAGCAACATCGATTGTGGTTCTCATTATTCCAGAAAGCCCATTATAGAATGTTTGGACTTGAAGCCATTTTGGAATTTCATGGTGAGGACATTTCCGGAGCAAATCTTTGTACCTTTCCCAAGATTCATAGAAGGATTCTGAATCTTGTTGTACAAAGGATTGTTGGTTTCTATAATATGTCCCAAGGAAAGATTAAGCATTCATGAAATACTATAAATGAATATATATAAAAGACTTGAAGCATGGCGGAATCATACTTACAAAGCTATGTGATGAAGAAGATGATCAAATGGTGGAAGCTCCAAGTGTTGGAAGATTCGGCCAAGAGGAGGAAGAAGACTTGAAGCTCCAAGCTTTTGTATTCCAAGCTCTTTGATGGTTTCCCTATCACCTCTTTTGATCCCTTTGAAGGTGCTAGCCTTGCATGTTCCAAACAACAACCCTTTCTTCAAGCTTTTGGCAACCAAAATTGAAGAAGATGAAGACCAAAACTGCATGCAGTTTTCGGTCATAAAAGAGAGAGAGGAGAGAAATTTCTTTTTGTTCTAATTGATTTTTGATACCAAAAAATCAATTTATATTTATGCCATAATATTTATTAAATAATAATAAATCTATGACACAAGCCATGCAAAGGCTTAGAGTGTCCAACACTCAAATTCCATGCATAACATTTGAGTGTAAAATACACTATCACCATGCAATGCATCATCAATAAAATAATGCATATAATGACATGTGTCATGTGGGCCCCACACGTTTCCCAATGAAAGTGGGCCCACGTCCACTCACGCGTTCGGGTTCGATATTTCCGAAATACCGAGCTAGCGTCGCGACGTTAATTAAATCGGATTTAAATAAATAATCGCTCCTAGCGAAATTATTATTTACGTCGCTTACGAATTAATTCTAAATTAACTCGTATGCCCGAATTAAAATCTAATTTTAATTTCGCGTCGAAATCGAATTTCAATCATTATATCGAATATAATAATTTTACTGATTAATTCCAAATTAATCGTTCTCTCTCTCTAAATAAGGCACTTTATCCGAGATAAAGTTCTTCTCCGCAATTAATCCAAGGTTAATTAAGTTCGAATCAAATATCATAGGTGAATCTTCAGGAAGCGACCCAAGAGATCTCCGGATATTTTGGCAGTAAATACGGTCGTCGGATAATCCGAACATGTACGTACCTCGTACTACGTCTTTACCGATTTACAAGACAAGGTTGGCTTCTAGCAAAGCGCCATGCCTACCCAATTCTCCAGAAATATTCTTATAGGAATATAAGATCTGTATCAGGCGTAGTATACCGTAGTATTGCGTACATCGATCCAGTATCGGATGATCACATGCTAGGCCTGGGGCTGGAGATGTGTCTGCCCCGTACGAAACATATATCGGACATCAAACAACTAGTCTCTTTAAATCGGACAATCCTGACCTGGTCATATTGTCCCGACGGTTGCAACCTTTTATAGAGTGCTAGTTCTGTGTCATGCGTGATCATCACCTCCATATGTCTGAAGCGATACTTCCATCTTGACATCACATCCAGTACACTACGATTCTCGATAAACCCAGAAGAGGTGTACACAGAACCGGTTAAGGTCCCTAACCACCAAAACCAAAGTTTACCGATTGTCGCAAGTACTAGCGATGTAAGTCTCAGGTTAAGACCATATACACCTACCCTGATGCGGCCTCCCATAGACACGTAGACATACTACCAATGGGATTCCGCGGGGTCTATCCAGAGCGAAGCTGTTTTTCCGTACCATCGGTAAAACACAACCTCCTATCGCACTTGCATAAGTATCCAATACTTAAATATATGAGAACTATGCCGTTGTGCCCTCACAACGTGCACAAGCGCAATACTAGTCTATTCCGCATTATCGATGTCCAGTCTCGATAATACTACGACTAGGGATATTTAATGATTAAACCTTTGGGGACTGATACTGTCTCATATCATTCTCAGTCCAGGTACTAATCATATGGACTTTCGCCATTTATAAGTCAAAGTAAATAATATTACAAAACGGCAAAAGGCAATTTCATTATCACATAGTTAATTTTGTACAATAATACAATATCATTTACAAACAGTGACGCTATGGGACATAATGTCTAACAATCTCCCACTTGGCCTATAGCCAGTCACTCAAGCATCTAATAACCCGAACTATGTATGTGTCGTTCAAAAACTTGCTGTAGAACAGCTTTCGTCAGCGGATCTGCAATGTTGTCATCTGATGTGACCTTCTCGACTTTTACATCGCCACGATGTATAATCTCCCGAATCAGATGATAACGTCGAAGAACATGCTTGGACCGTTGATGAGACCTTGGTTCCTTAGCCTGTGCTATAGCCCCGTTATTGTCACAATACAATGGAACGGGCTCAGCTGCTAACGGAACTACTCCTAATCCGATTAGGAACTTTCGGATCCAAACTGCCTCCTTTGCTGCTTCAGATGCAGCGATGTACTCCGCTTCTGTTGTTGAATCGGCAACAATATCTTGCTTGGAAGATTTCCAGCTCACTGCTCCGTTATTCAAGCAAAAAATGTACCCGGATTGCGACTTGTAGTCATCCTTGTCGGTTTGGAAACTTGCATCGGTATACCCAGATACCGTAAGTTCTCCACCTCCATAAATTAAGAAAGCATCCTTAGTTCGTTTAAGATACTTAAGGATATTCTTAACTGCTATCCAGTGACCTTCACCTGGATCGGCCTGATAGCGACTGCACATGCTCAAAGCATATGAGACATCAGGTCGTGTACATATCATGGCATACATGATCGATCCGACTGCCGAGGCGAACGGTATCCGACTCATGTGGTCTCTCTCTTCCTGAGTCTTAGGACACATGTCCTTAGACAGAGAGGTACCACGTACCATTGGAACCAATCCCCTCTTGGATTGTTCCATGTTGAATCTCTTCAACACTTATCAATGTATGTACTCTGGGAGAGTCCAAGCAGCTTTCTAGATCTATCCCTGTAGATCTTTATTCCAAGAATAAAGGCTGCTTCTCCCAGATCTTTCATGGAGAATTTTAATGAAAGCCAAGCTTTCACACCCGACGTTAGCATGGGAATGTCATTGCCTATAAGCAATACATCGTCGACATAAAGGACAATAAAAGTAAGTGCTCTCCCACTAACCTCTTGTATACACAAGGGTCATCTGCGTTTTGCACGAAATCATATTCCTTTATGATCTCATCAAAACGCTGATTCCATGACCGTGATGCTTGCTTCAATCCATAAATGGATCGATTTAACTTGCAAACCTTGTTTGCAAGTCTAGGTACGATAAAACCGTCAGGCTGTTGCATATAAACATCCTCCAAAAGGTTTCCGTTAAGGAAAGCGGTTTTTACGTCCATTTGCCATATCTCGAAGTCGAAATATGCAGCTATTGCAAGCATTATCCGAATGGATTTAATCATGGCAACGGGTGAGAAGGTTTCGTCATAATCAATACCATATTGTTGACGATACCCCTTCGCTACAAGCCTAGCCTTGTACGTTTGTACGTTGCCATCCATGTCGGTCTTCTTCTTGAAGATCCATCTGCATCCAATAGGCTTTACGCCTTCTGGTGCATCAACCAGTGTCCAAACTTGGTTGGCGTACATGGAATCCATCTCGGACTTCATGGCCTCTTGCCATAAAGCGGAATCGATATTTTGTATCGCTTCCTCATACGTAGCCGGCTCATTATCCTCAATAAGATTAATATCTATATGAGGTGAGATCAGGAACCCATACCTCTCAGGTACTGTTCTGACTCTCTCCGACCTACGCGGTCCTTGTGTATGTGAAGTTTGTGGTACAGACTCATCCCGGACGGTCTGTTCTTGTTCCGTCGTTGATTCATTGCCAGGAACAGTATCACTACGATCTTCATCGAGTTCTACTTTCCTCCCACTTACCATGCATGCTATAAAATCCTTCTCAAGGAAAATGCTTGTAGAGCAACAAATACTTTGTTCTCTTATGGGTGATAGAAGTAATATCCTTTGGTTTCCCTAGGATATCCAACGAAAAGGCATTTATCAGATTTGGGTTCAAGTTTGGTACCTTCCAAACGTTTAACATATGCCCAGCATCCCCAAATCTTCAGGAAAGAGAAACCTGGTTTCCTTCCTGTCCATATCTCATATGGAGTCTGTTCAACAGACTTCGACGGTACCTTATTCAAAATAAGTATAGCACTGTTTAATGCGTATCCCCAGAAGGATATTGGTAGCTCAGTGCGACTCATCATTGACCTCACCATGTCCAACAAGGTGCGGTTTCTCTTCGTTCGGACACACCGTTTAATTGCGGTGTTCCAGGAGGAGTCCACTGTGATAGAATACCATATTCTTTCAAGTAATCTTGAAACTCATAACTTAAGTATTCGCCACCACGGTCTGACCGTAATGTCTTAATACTCTTCCCTGTTTGTTTCTCCACTTCATGTCGAAACTCTTTGAATTTCTCAAAAGTTTCCGACTTGTGTCTCATAAGATACACATAACCGTAACGAGATGCATCATCTGTAAAGGTTACGAAGTAGTGAAATCCACCTCTAGCCTGGCTAGACATGGGCCCGCATACGTCAGTATGAACGAGAGCCAATAGTTCTGTGGCACGTTCACCTTTACCGCTAAAAGGTGATTTAGGCATTTTGCCTAAAAGACAAGATTCGCAGACGTCATATGAATTGGGATCAAATTCGTCCAAGTACCCACTCTTTGAAAGTGTGGATATGCGAGTCTTGTTGATGTGTCCTAGACGACAATGCCACATATAAGCTTCATCTTTTAGATTACTTTTCTCCTTTTGAGCCTTTTGTTTGTCATTTTAGGAGATTCATTTATATTCAAATATAAAGACCGTTATTTGCAACAGCTGTGCAAATTTCTGTATCATTTTTTATATAATAACACCCTGTTTCCTGAATACAAAAGTGTAACCCTGCTGGGTTAACAAGGATACAGATATAATATTCCTAGTTAAACTAGGCACAAATAACAGTTCAAAAGTTTAAGTTCATGCCCTGAGGGCAGTACTAAAACAAAAGTCCCTACGGCCAAAACAGCAACTGGGTTCCATTTCCGACCCGTAGATCCATCTCCCCTGATGCCAGCACCCTGCTATCATGCAGATCCTGCACATCAGTACAAATATGAGCACCACAACCAGAATCAAAAATCCAATTTTTAAAACTAGAAGTATTCATATTTATCTCAATAACAAACATACCAGAGGCAATGGCCTTGCCAGCCTTGATATCCTCCCTCTGCACAATGCTCATTCGGCAGTCACGTTTCCAGTGACCCCTCTTGCCGCAGTTGAGGCAGATGTCGCGAGATTTGTCCTTTGGCTTCCTAGAAGCCACTGTCAACTTGCCTTTACCCTTCTTCTTGAACTTCTTCTTCCTTGCACCTCCAATTGCCTTGGGGCCACCCTTTGGCGCATGAGAGGTCAATGCAAAATGCGCCTCGCGCTTGCTCCCCTTTAGGAGTTCCCTTTCGGACTCCTTCAAGACAGATAACAACTCTCCAAGAGTGTCATCCGTATCCATCAACTTGTAGTTGACTATGATTTGTTTCCAAGTATCAGGAAGTGACTGCAAGATCATATCTATAGTCAGATCAGCCTCCAAGACTATTCCCATATTGGCCAACTCATCAATATCGGCAATCATTTGAGCCCCGTGGGCTTCAACTGATGCGCCGTCTGTCATCCGGGAGCGGAAGAGTTTCCTTACTAGCTCGTACCTCTTCATCCGCTTATTGGTGCGGTGAAGATCACGCAATCTTGCCATCATGTTATAGGGATCCAAATCCCTATTCTGGCGTCTGAAATGCTGGGTCATTGCAGCTAGCATAACTGACTGAGCTTGGTCACAATCATCACTATGAGTCTTCCATAACTCTAGCTCCAGTGGCTCAGTGGGTTTAGGCGGGAGAGGTCTCTGAATAGTATACAGTATCCTCTCAGCCCCAAGCACTATCTTGAGGTTCATTCCCGTCCCAGTCGGCAAAGTTTGTCCCTTTGAAGACATTATCGCCCATGATTATGTCGCGGATATTACCTTTGCCAATCATCTTGACAACTATAGTCCAACTATAAAGTCAACGATGTTATGGGTACAGTCAAACTGTTACATATAAAAATAACAATATATTAGTCCAACTAATTATTTAAAAATATTGACGAAATAATTTTGAAAGACGCGTAAGGCTAAATATCTGAATGAAATTGCAAATTCAATAATAGCCTCCCACTATTTTCTTCAAGTTTCTAACCCTCTGTAGAGAACTCGGGAAATCGAATTTCCTAGTGGGCTAGGATCCCGTTAAATAACACACAACCTTGACTTTGGCCAATAAAAATTGTATGCTATTTAACATAGGTAGATCTCCATGATCAATTGGATCTCATCCAATTCCTAGATCCGTTAGGTGGACATCCAAGTCCGAAACATATGTATAATGTCAATGTATCTAATACATTTTCCTAACCCTATCCTCCGAATCAACTAGGCCTTGGCTTTGGCCAAAAACAAACCTAATGATTCCAGTTAAGCGGGACCCATTGACGAGGAAAGTTTCGTAATCAATGTCGTTGGACAAAAAGTGATCTTGACTTTGGCCAATAAAAATCACGATTTGGACAAGACACCGATATGCAACAAAACTCTCATGATTCAAGTACATCCTCATTGACAAAGGTCTTGACTTTGGTCAAAAACAAACCAATGCCAACTTCGGATCTTGAACAAGAACCATTCAATGGAAGGATATTCGCTTAATATAAATTGAGGGATTTTCGCGTAATTGGCAACCAATTTATTTATCTTTGTTAGGTCTCATCATCATACACCCTTAAGCATGCTTCTAAAACATCATAAAGCGCGTAAAGTAAATTAATAGTGATATGCGGATGGATATATAAACAACTTGTTCCTAGAACAAATCACTCCCTTTCCTCTCCCCGTTAGCACTATTCTACTTCTACCCAATTATATAATACAATAAGAGAAACCTCATATACATTGAGGGGAATTAGGTGAGAAGAGAATACAAAGAGATAAAGAGATAAGGCTGGACACGCAGGTCCAATTTATAAATTCCAAATTTACAATAATTTCTAAAATTACCCTTTCCCTTCTAATATCCATCCGATATACACTATTCATTCATCACATACATATATATTCAAACAAGACATGCTTTTACAACCAATCTAATCCAATTAATTAGTCTTTGTTTAAGTGATCATCCAATGTTCAAACAACGGTTTGATTTTGCGCGAGTCCAACTCGATTGAGAATAAGTACATAAGGTACGAATTCACGAATTATATCGAACTACTAATTAAATCTAATTTAATTCGTATTCAATACTAATTCAATTATTTAATTCCAAATTAAATGTTTACACTTTTAATGTGCTTTAAAGACTTAGATTCTAAATCCAATTCTATTGGGTCTCAAAGCCCAACTAACATCCAATGTTTAATTTAATTCAAGTCAAATGGGCTTTCAATTGATTTATTAAGGCTTGGGCTTTGGTCAATGTGGGTCATACCCAATTACCAAGCCCAAATAAGGAATCACCCTTAAGTGCCATAAACCAATTTCAAGCCCATAAGGCCCAATTAAATTATTAAAGCCCATTATATTATATTTGGACTTAATGGAGTGATTTAGGCCCAAATTGGATCCAATCCATTTGGCCCAAATCTACTTGGTCCAACCAAGCCCATTATGCCCAAATACAATATTAAAAGCCCAATTCACCAATTAAGCCCATTAATTAAATTTTAATATTCCAAACATTAAAGTCCAATTAATTAAAGTGTAAAACCAAGATTAATATATTAAACCAAATATTTCAAAAAATACCCATTTAATTATTAATCATTTATTGTTCAAAATAAATGTCCAACATTAATTTTAACAAAAAATCAACTCCTTTTCATGTCCTTGTACATTCGGCCAAGTGAGTTTTTTGTGTCGATTTGTTTTTCAATCCGATTGAATTACTAATCTACGTCCCGTACACGTTCTAAGTCATCCAATGATCTTAAACACAAAAAATTCCAATCCACTCCAAGTAGCAACACATTCGGCCAAGGCATGAATTTGGGGAAAAAACATCCAATGCATTTTTCATAAAATTGATTCCATATAACATCATGTTATACACATGCAAGCATACTTATTAATCAAATTTCATAAGAACATGCTTATATCAATTTCTTCATGCCATTCGGCCAAGGTCAAGATTTTGGGGAAAAATCATCCAATGCATTTTTCATAAAATTGATTCCATGTAATATCATTCTATATACATGCAAGCATACTTATTCATCAAATTTCACAAGAACATGCTTTTATCAATTTACCACACCCATTCGGCCAAGGTCAAAATTTTGGGGAAAAATCATCCAATGCATTTTTCATAAAATTGATTCCATGTAACATCATTCTATATACATGCAAGCATACTTATTCATCAAATTTCACACAAGAACATGCTTCAACCAATTTTGTCAAATTTTAACCTAAAGTATTTCATGCTTAAAACCATGGCTCCATGATACCATTGTTGGTTTCTATAATATGTCCCAAGGAAAGATTAAGCATTCATGAAATACTATAAATGAATATATATAAAAGACTTGAAGCATGGCGGAATCATACTTACAAAAGCTATGTGATGAAGAAGATGATCAAATGGTGGAAGCTCCAAGTGTTGGAAGATTCGGCCAAGAGGAGGAAGAAGACTTGAAGCTCCAAGCTTTTGTATTCCAAGCTCTTTGATGGTTTCCCTATCACCTCTTTTGATCCCTTGAAGGTGCTAGCCTTGCATGTTCCAAACAACAACCCTTTCTTCAAGCTTTTGGCAACCAAAATTGAAGAAGATGAAGACCAAAACTGCATGCATTTTCGGTCATAAAAGAGAGAGAGGAGAGAAAATTTCTTTTTGTTCTAATTGATTTTTGATACCAAAAAATCAATTTTATTTATGCCATAATATTTATTAAATAATAATAAATCTATGACACAAGCCATGCAAAGGCTTAGAGTGTCCAACACTCAAATTCCATGCATAACATTTGAGTGTAAAATACACTATCACCATGCAATGCATCATCAATAAAATAATGCATATAATGACATGTGTCATGTGGGCCCCACACGTTTCCCAATGAAAGTGGGCCCACGTCCACTCACGCGTTCGGGTTCGATATTTCCGAAATACCGAGCTAGCGTCGCGACGTTAATTAAATCGATTTAAATAAATAATCGCTCCTAGCGAAATTATTTTTACGTCGCTTACGAATTAATTCTAAATTAACTCGTATGCCCGAATTAAAATCTAATTTTAATTTCGCGTCGAAATCGAATTTCAATCATTATATCGAATATAATAATTTTACTGATTAATTCCAAATTAATCGTTCTCTCTCTCTAAATAAGGCACTTTATCCGAGATAAAGTTTCTCCCGCAATTAATCCAAGATTAATTAAGTTCGAATCAAATATCATAGGTGAATCTTCAGGAAGCGACCCAAGAGATCTCTGGATATTTGGCAGTAAATACGGTCGTCGGATAATCCGAACACGTACGTACCTCGTACTACGTCTTTACCGATTTACAAGACAAGGTTGGCTTCTAGCAAAGCGCCATGCCTACCCAATTCTCCAGAAATATTCTTATAGGAATATAAGATCTGTATCAGGCGTAGTATACCGTAGTATTGCGTACATCGATCCAGTATCGGATGATCACATGCTAGGCCTGGGGCTGGAGATGTGTCTGCCCCGTACGAAACATATATCGGACATCAAGCAACTAGTCTCTTTAAATCGGACAATCCTGACCTGGTCATATTGTCCCGACGGTTGCAACCTTTTATAGAGTGCTAGTTCTGTGTCATGCGTGATCATCACCTCCATATGTCTGAAGCGATACTTCCATCTTGACATCACATCCAGTACACTACGATTCTCGATAAACCCAGAAGAGGTGTACACAGAACCGGTTAAGGTCCCCAACCACCAAAACCAAAGTTTACCGATTGTCGTAAGTACTAGCGATGTAAGTCTCAGGTTAAGACCATATACACCTACCCTGATGCGGCCTCCCATAGACACGTAGACATACTACCAATGGGATTCCGCGGGGTCTATCCAGAGCGAAGCTGTTTTCCGTACCATCGGTAAAACACAACCTCCTATCGCACTTGCATAAGTATCCAATACTTAAATATATGAGAACTATGCCGTTGCCGTTGTGCCCTCACAACGTGCACAAGCGCAATACTAGTCTATTCCGCATTATCGATGTCCAGTCTCGATAATACTACGACTAGGGATATTTAATGATTAAACCTTTGGGGACTGATACTGTCTCATATCATTCTCAGTCCAGGTACTAATCATATGGACTTTCGCCATTTATAAGTCAAAGTAAATAATATTACAAAACGGCAAAAGGCAATTTCATTATCACATAGTTAATTTTGTACAATAATACAATATCATTTACAAACAGTGACGCTATGGGACATAATGTCTAACAAGGATGTGATGTCATTCCTCAGCTTTCCGGTTCTGGCTGGTGGAAAGTACTTTGCAAGAAATTTGGTGGCTAAAGTGTACCAAGTTGTGATGGAATCTGCTAGTAGTGAATGTAGCCAAGCTTTAGCTCCGTCTTTCAAGGAATATGGAAAAACTCACAGTCTCATTGCTTCTTTTGATGCTCTGTTGTAGTTGAAAGTGCCACAAACTTCCAGGAAGTTACTGATGTGGGCATTAGGATCTTCAGTTGTATTCCCCCGAACTGAACTGACTGCTGAATCATCTGAATGCATGTTTTGATGTCACAACACATTTGCTGGTAAGGGAGGAAGTACAATACAGGAAATGAGTCTGTCAACCACCGGAATGGTTCTGTCTCGAATGGGAATTGGTGGTGCAACCTCCAAAGGTTCAGGTTCCATGTTGACTAAAGCTTCTTGGCCTTCTCGCCTTTACGTTCTCAACTGTCTGATGGTTCTTTCAATTTCTGGGTCAAGCGGTCGAAGTTCAAAGCTTCTGGTTTGTCTCATGTAGTTTTCTGAGAACCTGAAAACACAAGAAAACAAAAACAATAAGTAAAAAGAAATTAGATACAAGTAACGTATCTAACCCCTAAACTAATAGTGAAAGATATTAAGTCCCCCGGCAACGGCGCCAAAAACTTGACCGGCGTAAACACACACGTATAACGCAAGCGTACGTTCGTTCAAGTACTATAAAAAATATCGATCCCACGAGGACTTAATATCTAAACTATTAATTTTATGAGGTCAAATGATTGCTAGTATCTAACAGGTTGATTGATTGATTGATTTTGAAATGGTGACGATTCTAAATTTAAAAGCAAGTAAATTAATTGTCGAAAATAGGTTTTAAGAAAATTCAATATTAAAAACTATCTAGGGTTGTGATTTCTTTTAATATCATTTTAAAGATGAAGTGGTTATCTTAAAGTTGGGTAATATATTTGATTTATTAACCTGGAACACTAATTATGTGTAAGCCTTTGTCGATGGTCAGACACAAATACCCAGTTTAACCCAATTGAACATATGTCTATGTCAACCAAATTAGCTGGATTCATTAAGTTTAAGTTCTAATATGGCTACCCCTGCCCGACAGGTATATGTCTATCCTATAAGGAAATCTATTAAAGGGTTATCTATCATCAAGGAAGATCGTGGGCTATTGAGTCTAAGGCTGAAACCTAAAATCCCTATGTCTTG
>SKCR01040113.1:0-111993 GCA_019454045.1 Zanthoxylum bungeanum | reverse complement strand
TATCATTCTCACATTTGACTTCAATAAGTCAAGTCTTTTCTACAATTGTCAACATCTGATGTTAACATAACAAGTAATAAAATAATTTTATTACTCGAAATCATAGAAAAAATATTCTATCCAATAGAATATAATATTCTATTAAATAGAATAAATATTCTATTAAATAGAATAAATATTCTATTGAAAGTTACCCATAAACCGTATTGACAAGACGGACCGAGAAACATGCATCCAATACACGTTACTTTATAACCTTATTTTAAGTATGGATATTCCTCAAGGAAGTATTGCTCCACATCAAATGTAGAATTTTAATCTAAAATATTTTCTAAACAACTCAATTCTACCTTAGAAAACATAACTCAATTTAACCATTAAATTTCTGTTACGTTTCCGTTAGCGTAGAACCGAAAAGTCAAGAAACACATAGATTACATGCATGTGAGAACATTAAAATTGGATTATATATCATATATCAAGCATGACTAATGTAATGAATGAAGCATCAGACCTGCTCTGATACCATTTTTGTTGGGTTTTGGGTAAAGGGCGCAGCGGAAGCGTTGTTCGGGTGAAATCGTAATTTTAAAGCTTTTTAAATTACCGAACAAATTATTCAATATCTAATATGAATAATTTATTCATATTTCACCTAAACATATTTATTCGATATCAAATAATGACATAAACATCTAAGAAATGTCGCAAAATTTTTACGAAAACGTTTTTCCGCAAAATGACGTAAAACACGTTTTTGACCGAACCGACTACCCAACACTTATAGGGAATGCCCAGGTCAACCCAAATAGTGTTAGGACAGTTCATGGGCTGCTTGAAGAGTGAAAAATTCACTGTTTTGGCAGCCGTCACCCGGTTGGCTCAAAAGTCACCCGATAACTCCGTTTTTCACCGTTTTTGCTTATTTCAGCTCCGAAACAATTTCTGGAAATTGTTCCAACACCCAAAACACACCCAATACATTCATAAGACATTATTTTCATCACCATATGAACATTATTTCAAGATCTAATCCAGAAGCAATAATTATCAATTTTTTCATGCTTTAAATCTAATTTTTCAACATTAATCCAATTAATCAAAACACCAATCAAAGTCACCATACATGAACCACCCAAGAAAAAATTCTAGGCATTATAAGAGTGTTCATAACACTCTAGAATGGAAACATGTCATCAAATGAACAAATTGGATACACATTACAATAATAGCACCCAAAACACTTCACACATGCATCATCACTTCCAAATCCATCCACCAAAACCAAAAGCCCCAATTTTCACAAACAAAGAAACCCTAGAACTATTCTAACAATTCAAGAAAACAAGAAAAAAATTTCAAAGCTTAGGGTTGTATAAGATTACCTTTAATCTCTTGATTTTCTAAGCATTTTCTTGAATTTTCCTTCATTTTCTTCATGATTTGATTAAACAAATCTTATGGCTTTTTCTAGGTTGATGTTCGGCAATGGTGATTATAATTAGGAAGAAAACAAATTTTTTTAATTAAAAACCATGATGACCGACTCAATAAGGGCAATATGGTCATTTTGCAAAATTAAATCAATTAATTATAATAAGCTTTAATGTTAGCAAATAAAATTTGCACACATTAGGCTTAATAAAATCATGTCATGTGTTTCAATAATAATTAAACATATTTCATAACATTTATGAAATATGGATATTACTTAACTATTCAAATATTTAACAATTAAATATCTAAATAAATAATTAATATAATAATTATTATACATGTATTTTTATTGACATTAAATAACAAATACATATATTTATGGCATGCGTCAAAGTCTCATTTGACAATTAATTAATATGTATCAAATCGAATTTTGTATCAAATACAAATACATATTAATTATTAAATGACCAAAATCCCCTAAAGCATGTGTTATCGTTTAACAAATTAAACGATTCGAATTAACTCATTTAATCCGATGAAGTATTATGAATAATATGTATTATTCATAACGCGTTGCCCAAGTGCTCAGTGAGTACACTTCATATTGTGGGACTCTCTAAGTTTATGTTTATCCGTCACGAAATCCAATTTCGTGTCCACAATTCACCCACTCATGAATTATGACGACCACAGATAATCTCACTAAACTATGCAAGTCGAGGTCATCGCATACGTTTAATCCCTCCGTCACAGGCTATCCATATTATACCTGGGATATAGATGAAAAAGTCAAATACTTCGGTATAATATAATCAACTTTCAAATTACGATCTCTAAATAACACTCGGAATTGATTTCTGAAGTTATACCACGGCCATGGATTTACTAGATCGCAAACACGTGCATGATGCCTATGCCCTGTACACAGACTGACAGATCCTATCTTGATACGCACTGAATATCATGAGCATCGGTCCACACCCAACGAACAGACGGAGGTCTGATCATGAATAGATCGGTGACGTGACTGTCATCAAAGTGTGGAGGATAACTCATATATCCAACTGTGGTATCTCAAGTCGAATGACCACTATGCTCGCTCAACTAGACAATATTCCTATTGACGTTGGTGTACCATATATTAGGTAATCTTCACTGAGTCGTTCAGTGTTTATCAAATGCATCTACATGTTTATACGGGTCTCGCGAGACTCATGGTTCATTGGGATAAACCATCAGACCAAGTCACGATATACGACATGTACTGGTCTCAACGGATTTTACTAACCGATCCGTGTTAGTAAATCTTGACCAGGAACTTTATTTAAGGATATACATCTTATAGTGCGCTTCCCAATGTCCATTACAAATTACGTTATAACTGCGCACTACATTGTAAATCCTAGGGTATTTGTCTAATATACACGTATCACTAAATCGTGTTTAGTTTCAATCTAATCGTAATTAGATCGAATATGTGTATAAAAGACAAGAGGTGCTACCATTAAATAAGTAATATTATGGAAAATGGAATTGCTCGTATTCATGAATCAGACATAATTACGATCCGGATTGGCTCTCTGAGCACCAACCCTAACACGACGGTGATGACGTGCTGCCCCAATCCCAATTGAGAATAGAAGGGGAGGACACGACATGCTTGGGCCTCATTACATGGATCGAGACAATACAGGCCAGCAACGCGACCCATAGGTACGGATCAAAAAACAAAATGACTTGGAAAATACCATGCACGAATTGCTACGAACAATGTAACAAATGGCCTAGAATTAACCCGGTATGAGCGACAAGATATGAGATCTCAGGGAGTTAGAGAAGCCACTGGTGATAGCCGTGGACGTTCTCAGGGGCTGTCATCGCGAAAGCACGTTAGTGAACACGAGTGAGACAATAGCGGTGTCGTGGGAGGAGAACACATGAGGGGCGGTCCTCTCGAGCTTCGAGGTAATAACCATGGTCCATTTATCTCTACTGATGATCTCGGCTGTCACATTATCCAACTCAGCGATAATAGGGATGGGTAATCAGCCTATATCCCTTCGAACGGATGAGGGGTCCAACAACTTCCAGCAGAGTATCACGACATGGGAGAAACACTGCAGCACTCGAAAGCAGATCTAGCCCAACAAAGTGATATAGGAGGCGAGTCTATACATCAGTGGTGGCGCACCCAGGACCAACCAAACCCCCCACGTAATGTGGATCACACGTCGCATTCAAGCACCCAGTCACATAGGGAATCAGTGGCATAAACATCGAGGGTTGATCCTTGAAAGGTTTGAACAGAGATGAAGCCTATGAACAAATACACTGAGTATAACCCATTCACTCGGGAGATCGCCAATGAACCATTGCCCGATCATTTCAAAATATTGAATGTCCCCTCCTACAAGGCAACAAGCGACACATTAAACCATTTTGACACGTTCAATATTTAGATGGATCCGGAGACAACAAATAGCATAGTCAAGTGCATGTTCTTTCTGGCGATGCTTGGCAAGGTACCGATGAAATGGTTGCAGGGTCTACCAATGGGGAGTATCTCGAGCTGGGAGCAATGCCAACAGATGTTCCTCCAATAATATCTTTCACTTAGAAGGCAGTTAGTGCCACCATTTCACCTCACAACGATCTACCAGAAACAAGGTGAGATGCTGAAGGATTTTTTGGTTCGTTTTCAGCGGGAAACAAACTATATCGACAGACCTTCTGAATATAGTGTGTTGACAATAATCTCGACAAGCTTGGATAAGAATGACAGACTTCACAATAGCCTCCATAAATCCCCCATTAAAATGTTACATGAATTCTATGAGCGAGCACAACAGTACATCCGCATTAGAAGACGTTGGCTCGAAGAAATCCACTCACGACAAAAGAAGTGGAGAAATGATCTCAAATAACAAAAAAAATGAACTACAAAAGGCACGACAATGGTCGGGATGAACACAAATAGGACAAATTTGCCAACCTCTCAATCGCTAAAAAAGTGAGAAATGACTCTCAGCCAATGATGTGTTGTTCCGGCAACTATGAATAATTGTCAAATACTCGTGACAAGAGTTTTACGAGGGAACAACATAGAAAAAACTTTGCGATGCCTTGCCAAATGGTGTCCCCCACAGAAACACTAAGAATTTTGTTCACTACCATAATGATGTTAGGAATGCTATTGTGGATTGTTTCGAGCTGAAAGATGCTATCGAATATTTGATAAGAATATGGCATTTAAGAGACTACAATGTGCGACCCGGTGGAAAATCACAATGACATAGCGACCAACGGTCACCGTGATAGCAAACACGAGGTGGAACCTCGTAAGAACAAAGCCTAGTTAATAAAACCATCAAAATAATCTATGAGGGCCCACATATCACAAGATCGTCAAATAGGTCCCATGCTCGATATGTTAAGGAAGCAGCCTGAGCCCAGGTGACTTTTATACAGACCGAAGTGCGACTTCAGTGGTTCACCAGGCTTGAGGGGATAACTTTCAGAGTAGAAGATGCTCAAGGTGTGCGCTGGACGTATAATGACGTTATCCTCGTCAAAATAACATGTGATGATAAATAATGAGAGCTTGGTGAATGTGCTCTTTAAAAGTGGATATGATCAGATGTATTTAAGACCCGAGCATCCCTATGCCTGACCCACTCTATGGGTTCACTGGATACTCTGTGATACCGAGGGGAATGATTACCTTACCTTAACTCTGGGCAAGCCCGAGAGATCTGCGACCACACTAGCCGACTTTTTCAGGATTGATTATGCGTCGGTATACAACACGATATTGGGGCGACCTGCTCTAAATGATTTGGAAGTTTTCAAATCCACATGGTATATGTGTGCCAAATTCCCAATTTGAGATGAGGTTGGCTGTGTTCAAGGCGAACATCAACAAGAGCGAGCATGCTATGTAATAATAATGAAATTAGGTGCCCAAGGTAAATACGTTAGAATGATGCTCCAAGGACCTCAAGCGACATGTAAAAGTTACAATCTGGACCCAGCGAAATAGGCAACAGTGACTCAGCGGGGCCACTGGAAAAGTTTGAGGACATCCCTCCGAATAGCGATAATTATAGCATGTGTGTGAAAATGGGAAGGAATCTGATGCCCGAGGTTAGGGACCAACTACTTAAATTCCTAAGAGAGAATGATGACGTCTGTATAGCCCACATCGACATGGTGGGGATTGACCTCGAGGTCATGGCCCACTGCTAGAACATTAACCCTGATCACAAACTGATGAGATAAAAAAGTTGGTCGATGAATGCAGAGCGCTACATCGCTCTAAAAGAGAAGGTTGATAGGCTCATTGCCAACAAGTTAATCAGGAAAGCATATTACCCAACTTGGTTGGCCAACCCCGTACTGGTAAAAAAGAATAATGGGAAATGGATGACGTGTGTAGATTTCACCAACCTTAAAAAAAATGTCCCAATGACAGCTTATCTTTGCCAAGGATTAATCAGTTGGTGACACGACAGAAGGCCACGAACTATTGATCTTCATGGACACCAATTTCAGTTACAACCAAATTTCGATGTATGAACCTGATGAGGAGCAAACATCATTCATAATAGATCGCATGTTATATTGCTATAAGATAATGCCATTTGGGATGAAGAATGCAAGAGCGACCTATCAATGACTTGTTAATAGGATGTTCGTAAGGCAGATTGGAAAGACCATGGAGGTGTACATCGACGACATGTTGGTAAAGTTCGAAAACTCAATAGATCATGTAGCACATCTCGAGGAAACATTCAAGGTCTTAAATGAATGCCAAATGAATTTCATCGGCAAGTCGCGACACTGAGCAGATTATTCTCGCGAGTGATAGAAAATGTGTTCCATTCTTTGATGTCCTGCAGGGAAACAAAGATTTGAATGAACTGAGAAATGTGAGTTCATATTTCAACAGTTGAAAGACTACATGGGGAAGGCCCAATAGCCGTCAAAACTGAAGGACGGTGAGAAGCTCTTGATCTACTTGGCTGTCTCTGAAAATGTTATCAGCGCGGTCCTTGTCAGGGAGGAAGAAATGATTCATCGATTCATTTACTATGTGAGTAGACAGTTGCTGGACACTGAAACGAGGTACCTACAGATGGACAAGCTCGTCTATTGCTTGGCCGTCGTGTCCAAGAAACCATAGCCTTACTTTCAGGAGCATAACATTCGGGTGTTGATAAGCTACCCATTAATGCATGTGTTGTAGAAGCCAGACACCTCGAGATGACTACTCAAGTGGTCTTGGAGCTTTCCCAGTATGAGATCGAGTACAAGCCATGGTCAATGATAAAAGGCCAGGCTCTAGCTGAATTCATCATTGAATTTTCGGCCCCAGCCGAACGATCTCGTGAGATGTCTGAAGAACAACTTGAAGAGGGAAACGACACTCATTGTTGGGAGTTTTTTGTTGATGGGTCCTCGACAGACGACAAAGTATGAGCATACATTATATTGATAAGCCTTAAGAAGCACGAGGTGTAGTATATTATTTGCTTCGGTTTCCTAATCTCCGACAATGAGGTGGAATATGAGGCACTTCTAGTGGGGTTAAGATTCTTTCATTATACCAAACCCATGAATTTTCACCCAAACACATACAATTGATTCCACAGAGCTACACATCTAGAATCTTAAAGTCTACAGTGACTCATAATTGGTCATCCGTCAATTCAATGGCAAATCCAAACTGTGATAAGGGGATGGCAACTTATCTCAAGCATGCCAGGAATATGATTAGGAACTTATCACATTATGAAATCCACCAAGTTTCATGAGCTCAGAACTCTCATGCAGACACTTTAGTCTGGTTGGTGACATCCATGGATAGAAGCTGCTAAAGAATATGTCGATCGAGCTTGTGAAAAAACCCAGCATTAAAAGGAGCGAGCTGATGATGGCCATCCAACTATCTCTCAACTTTTGGATGAGTCATATAGTGGCATACTTGGAAAGTGGTACTGATCCTCGGGATAAAAATGAAGCCAGGAGACTTCGCACACGAGCTGCAAGGTATTGCAATTATGATGGTCGACTTTACAAGAGAGGGTTTGCAACCCCGCTCTCACGATATATCGATGGAGAGGACACAACCAGAGTTCTCCATGACATCCACTATGGCCACTGTGGGAACCACATCGTAGGGCTTTCTATTAGCCTATAAAGTTTTGCGATAAGGTTTCTACTGGCCAATGATGAAGCAAGATGCGCTGGACTTAGTGAGAAAATAGGACAAGTGTTAGCGCTTCGCCAAAGTCCCACAGCCTTTGCCCGTATATCTACGATCAATAGTGAGCCTGTGGTCTTTCACTATATGGAGCTTGGATTTGATCGGTCCTCTACCTATAACACATGGCAATTGTAAACATGCAATTATCGTGGTATACTATTTTACAAAGTGGGCAGAGTCAGAATCACCGAGTGTGATCTCCACCATAAAAATTGAATAATTCATGTTTTCCAATACAATTAGTAGGTTTAGGGTACCACAACAGGCCGTGACTGACAACAAGACCCATTTTGATAGTAAGCAACTCAGACGTTATTGCCTGCAACTGAGTATTATGAAGAGTTTGTCCTCAGTTACCCATCCATAGACCAATAGTCAGATAGAATCGATCGACAAGATAATCATATAAAACCTGAAAACCAAGCTCATTGATAAGAATAGGCAATAGGCTGAGGAGCTGCCCAATGTGTTATAAGCATATAAGATGATGAGAACCTGCTTGGAGTAGGCCAAGTAAACCCACACAAGATTTAAGGTGTCGCCAAGAAACAGTTCGGTTGAAACTCTAAACCTCTGAAGAATATGCAAAAGAAACCTAGAGTTCTAATGGAGGAGCCACAAAAGGTTAGCTAAACTTTGATAAGTTAAATTTGATGAGAACAAATCGAGGGCTTCTCACAAGCTCACGAAAATAATAAGTTTTTATTTCAAAGATTAGTTGTTCAAAACAGAACTAAAGTCCGATATTGTTGTCTTTATTTTTATATGCATTATGTTATTAGCTCATGGGCTTAGTAAGTCAGATTAAAGGTCCTCCATTTAGAGGGGTTAAAATCCTTTACCACGTTTCTTCGCCGCGCCGGATGACGTATATTCGGTTGAATGTAAGATGTGTTCAATCGGGTATACAAATTCCGATATTGTTGTCTTTATTTTTATATGCATTATGTCATTAGCATATGGGCTTAGTAAGTTGGATTAAAGGTCCTATATATCGAGGGGTTAAAATCCTTTACCACGATGTTTTGCCGCGCCTTTTAGCCCGTCATTATTTATTAGGTGTCATCTATTCATCCGTTCATGTATGTGTCATGTTGTTTGCTATATTTTGGAGGTCACTGATGTAACCCCGTTCGAACGCATTTCAGAACGCCGCACGAACGTATGTTTTCTGTCTCAGTTCGTTCGAATGCATTTACGAACGCTACTCGAACGCGAACCTTCTGTTTACCGTTTGAACGCGGCTACGAACGCCGCACGAACGCCCACGGTAAACATGCCCCCTTTCATCACATCTCATGCATGGTTACTCATTTTGTCATTTTCCTTTTTGATTGTTCATGTTCTCGCATTTAGTCATTTATTGTGTTCACAAGATCACATATTCGTTTCCATGATGCATGTTTACACGGTAGTTACCTACTTATGCTTCCGCATTCATCCATTCAACATGTTCATGAAGTTATATGCTTGCCGTTATTTCGATTTGCTTTCATGCGCGATTGTACAATTATTATCTACTGGCATACTTATGATCAAATGTATTGTGCTTATGACATTGTATGCTTGCCGTATTTCAATTCATCTTTATGCATGCAAATTGGGACATAGATTATATGCAAATGGGTTGTATGCAAATTCGGACATGGATTATATGCAAATATGTTATATGCAAACTTAGATATGAGCCTTGTACTTATGCATGCGAACTCATGAGTAAATTATCCTTGGAAATAAATGTTGCTTAGGCTTGGTTGAATTATTGCACAAATCATTTTATTACAAGTGGCATAAGTAAGGGACCATTCTGAACCCAATGGTTTGAGGTCTTACCTTGCAAGGGGTGAGTGCGGCCTTAAATCTTTGCCCCGGTTCATACCGGGTGGGGACTCCATCATTCTCCGGTTTAGTCCACCGCGGGCTACTCCGTACTCCCAACCGGGCCGTGAGCCCGGAACAGCATGCGTCGCCCAGTTTCTGTGTCCCCACAATACCAAGGATAAAATAGCGACCTACTCATAGCAAACATGGACCTAGATGATGAAAAGAGGGAAGAAGTCCGCGTACGAGAGGCCACTTATTGATGAATGGTCTCTAGGTTCTATAATAAATGAGTTAAAATAGGTTATTTGAGGAAGGCGAGATGGTTCCGAGGTTGGTACTTCCAGGTGCCCGTGAGGGGGCCCTCGGTCCGAATTGGGAAAGACGTTACATGATTCATCGAGACCTGGGAAACGAGGACTACCACTTATCGAACATGGATGATTCTTGCATTGTCAATGCATGGAACACGAAACACCTGCGACGTTGTTATGTTTAAGCGATATTTTTTAATGATGTGTTGTATTGAGGCCTCAGTCTCACATTTAATAAAATACACTCAAATTTTCCATACTTGTCATAGCTTTTAAATTTCTTGCTACCTAGCAATCTCGACAAAAGGGTAAAATATGTGACTCGAATATCAAAATTTATCCGACATGTGAGATAGTGGCTTGGACTAAAATTACTTTGAGCATGGTCAAATACTTGAGATCAATTAAGTTTGATTTACCTTGATGGCCAAGTTAGCTTGTATCAAATGCCTTAAAATTTGAAAAATCTTCTAAGTATTAGGGCACGAAAACACAACAACATAACATAGCGACTTAAAGCAACGTGGAACATGACAACACTAAGTGACGTAGAGTATTTATCACATAGAAACATAAACCAAAGTGACATTTGTCGAGCAAAGACTTCAAACAAAATAAAAATTCATTCAGCAAAGTAAAATAGAGTCAATAAAAAAAGAGAAAACTTTCTATAAGATCGCATTGTTTCAAACAACAAAAAGTACAACTTAAAATCTAAGGCTATGAGGGAGAGTATTCATCTGTGACTTCTTCTGTGGGAACCTTGATCGGAAGGGGGGAGCTCACTAGTGGTATTATGGAGATCATCACCTAACGATTCATGCATGGAATAGGTTAGGTCCAAACCACCACGAGTTTGGGTTGGTTAAAGCCACGAGTTTGGGTGGTTTGGTTTATCAATGCATAAGTTTCATGTTATGAACACACACACACACACACACACACACACTTCATAACATGACACATTAAGTTAGAATCATATCCCTAATGTCACTATATCATGTCTCGGGCATATAACGACATAAGCATGAATAATAGGGCATGTAGAGTAGCTTAAATTTAAACACTAATGTCACGTTCTCGCATCATATTTTTCATGTAACAGTTCATGCCATATATTCAGGCCATATTTTCAAGCTTGTAGGGAGAAGCCTTAGAAACGATAAGTGCGAGACGTGCTCTCGTTCGGTACTCTGAATGGATTGATCTCAGCCGGACTCGCGACCACTTGATTACGGGATCTCAACAGTGGAAACCTGAGTGGTTGGCAAGATGACTAGTCGAAGGGATGTTGGATCGGTGAATGACCTTTTGCCTGGATGTCCACCCTTGTTTACTTATGCTACGATATATGATATGGTTGGAAATAAAGAAATTCTCTACGATGAAAAAATAGAAAAAATAGAACGCCTATAACCGATAAGCGTGAAGCTACCCATGGGCGAGTATTAGGACCACCATAAGGAGAAATGCTACCTTAAAGGGTAGGTGTGTCGAAGAAAAAGAAAAAAAAAGAAGAGAAAAGAAAGAATGAAAAGAAAGAGACGAAGGAAAAAAATAAGAAGACCATATCATATTGAGTATGACGAAGTAATCACAGAGTGTGATCGAGACATCTAGATTGGTTAGACCCACCGATCCGTTTCTCTGAAACGAAATCATCGAGTTGGCTCACCTAAGGAATAAGCTGCGAAAGAACCTTGGCACACACACACACTAGAAGTCTAGTTCAGATCACCTATTCAGAGGATCAGAGTTGAGTGTATCAAGTACTTTGAAGGTTCTCAGGTTTCGACGCGAAAGCATTCGTTGAGGACGAAAATATGTCTAGCTATCACGATTATCTTATGAGAGGCAATATAATATGTTGAAATGGAACATCACATCACTAGTATCAGTCTTGCCGGGTATGGCACTCTGGGGACGAGGCCCACATCTTTATCAGAATTAGTCTTGCCGGGTATGACACTCTGGGGGCGAGGCCCACATATTTATCAGAATCAGTCTTGCTGGGTATGGCACTCTGGGGGCGGGGCCCACATATTTATCAGAATCAGTCTTGCCGGGTATGACGCTTTGGGAGTGAGGCCCACATAGTTCAGTATCAGTTCTGCCGTGTATGGCACTCTGGGGGCGAAGCCCACATTAGTTCAGAATCAGTCTGGACGAGTATGGCACTCTGAGGGCGAGGCCCACTTTAGTTCAGTATCAGTTTTGTCGAGAATGGTAATCCGAGAATGGAGTAAGGTTCGAGAATGAACAAACCGAGAATGGCACTCCAAGAATGGAACACAGTTCGGGAATGAACAATCCGGGAATGACACTCCGAGAATGGAAACACTGTTTGGGAATGAACAAGCCGGGCAGTCTTGCCAGGTATGACACTCCGGGTACGGAGAGATCAATATCAGTTTTTGCCAGGAATGGCACTCCGGGTATGAAGACACATTATCAGTATCAGTTTGGGGTCGGGGCCCACATCAGTATCAATTGAGGGCGAGGCCCATATCAGTATCAGTCTGCGGGCGAAGCCCATATCAGTTTGAGGGCGAGACCCACGTCAGTATCAGTATCGGGGCGAGGCCCACATCAGTTTGGGGGCGAGGCCCACATCAGTATCAGTTGATGGTGAGGCCCATATCAGTATCAGTCCGCGGGCGAGGCCCACGTCAGTATCAGTTTTGGGAATTAGTCCCAGGTCGAGGCCCACTTATCAGTAGCAGTTTAGGGATGAGTCCCAGGGTTGAGGCCCACATCACATCAGTATCAGTTTTGGGGATGAGTCCTAAGGGCGAGGCCTACATCCACCTCAGCTTGGGAGCGAGGCCCGTATCAGTATCGGTTTGGGGGCAAGGCCACATCAATATCAGCTTGGGGACGAGGCCCACATCAGTATCAGTTTAGGGGCGAGGCCCACATCCACATCAGTTTGGGGGTGAGACCCATATCAGTATCGGTTTGGGGTGAGCCCACATAAGTATCAGTCTTGGGGATGAGTCCCTGGGGCAAGGCCCACATCAGCATCAGTTTTGGGGATGAGTCCCAGGGGCGAGGCCCACATCATCAGCAGTTTGGGGATGAGTCCCAGGGTTGAGGCCTATGGCAGTATCGGTTTCGGGGATGAGTCCCAGGGTCGAGGCTCGCATCAGCATCAGTTATGGGGATGAGTCACAGGGTTGAGACCCACATCATCAGTATCAGTTTTGGGGATGAGTCCCGGGGGCGAGACCCATTCCAACATTAGTTTTAGGGATGAATCATAGGGTTGAGGCCCACATCACATCGGTATCAGTTTTGGAGATAAGTCTCAGGGTTGAGACCCACATCCACATCAGTATCAGTATCAGCAGTTTGGGGATGCGTCCCAGGGTCGTGACCCACATCATCAGTAATTTTCGGGATGCGTCCCAGGATCAAAGTCCACTACATCATTGTTTTCGGGATGCATCCCAGGGTCGAGACCCATATTTTGTCAGCGGTATTGGGATGTGTCCCAGGTTCGAGGCCCCCGTTGTCGGTTGTAGTTATTAAGATGCGTCACAGGATCGAGGTCCACTGCATCATTATTTTCGGGATGCGTCCCAGGGTCGAGGCCCCTGTTGTCGGTTGCAGCTATTGGGATGCGTCAGAGGATCGAGGTCCACTGCATCATCATTTTCGGGATGCGTCCCAGGGTTGAGGCCCACATTTTGTCATCGGTATTGGGATGCGTCCCAGGGTCGAGGCCCCAATTGTCGGTTGCAGCTATTGGGATGCGTCCCAGGATCGAGGTCCACTACATCATCATTTTCGGGATGCGTCCCAAGGTCGAGGCCCATATTTTGTCAGCGGTATTGGGATACTTCCCAAGGTCGAGGCCCCCGTTGTCGGTTGCGGTTATTGGGATGCGTCCCAGGATCGAGGTCCACTGCGACATCAACTCAGCTCGAGGCAGTAGGCAAGTCAGGTGGTAGCTGGCGAGCCAGGTAAGTAAAAATGCATTGCATAACTTTGATAGGATTGTCATTGTCACACACTGCACAAGTCCCACGAACGTCGGAAGGGAATCGATATTTTGTTAGATTTTATTCGCTTGTTTAGCTTCGGGCTCGCTTGCTGGATCTCCGTTTTAAAACACACCCTTGGCCCTCCCCCAAAAACCACACATCAAGCCCATCTCACCCAAGCCCAATCCAAAAATAATTAAAACATATTTAAAACACAAATCCAATTAAACCAATTAAATACAACACAAATTAAATTAAATTAAATTAAAATCTAATTCAATAAATCACCTACCAATTTAAATAAATCACTCCCCTAATTTAAGAAATCCCCCACCAAAATTACATAATTTATTTCCCTTTTAAAAATTAATAAAATGCACTTATTTTTTGGCTTGATTTCTTTCCTTATTCAAAACATGCAAACCCTAATTCCTTCACTCTCTCTGTATAAACAACAACAAACTTCAACCCTTGCCCTCTCTCATTCACGGCTAACGCTCAAAAAGAAAAGACAATAAACCTCTCGCCTCTCTCCATCTCCTCTCAATATTCACGGCCTGACCATGCATAAAACAATCAAAGCCTGAAAGCAATTAACGCCATAAGCCTTCATTCTATTGCCTTCATCCACTACACTCACGCAACAACGCAAAAAAACCACACCTTTCCTCTCTCATCTCCTCGGCTACCACTCCAACAACACCCAGCCACTCACGTACTGACGCCCAACCAGCCCTCACCCACACGACCTTCAACGCAGCTCACATGCCTTTACTTATGTAAGCCATCACCCACTCACAAGCCAACAACCCCACATAACCCTCATCCAAACATGTAACCCAGATCACGTCACCAGCCTTCACTCATCACTCACGTAAATAAGAAGCCCTCACGCCAATAGCCAACTCATGTAAACAAGAAGCCCCTCACGCTAATAGCCAACACACGCCACAAATGTACACTCAAAGACTGCCTTCAAACACATAACCAGCCCCCAGTAATCCACGTTATTGACCTTCAATTTACTGCCCACTTCACGCCTAAAATCCCCCTCAACCCTACAGCCTTAATACCTGCAAACCAGCCCCTCAACCAGCCCTAAACTGCAGCACAATACCCTCAAAAAATAGTCCCCTCTCGAAAATCACCAAAACCGCAGCCCTTAAGCCCGTAAAACCAACACCGAAATAGCCCCTATTTCACCCCTTAAAACCGCAAAGAACCAGCAGTAAAACAGTGAGGAAATAGCAGCGAAGTAGAGTGAAACAGCAGCTCGAGCAGTGAAACAGTGAAGGAAAGAAGTGAACCAGCGAACCAGAAAAGTTACGGAGTTTTAGCCCTTCTGACGGCCTTGTAACATGCTTCCGAAAGTCGACACAAAAGGTTAGACCTGAGGGCACCATTCTCATTTATCTTTTATTCATATTTTAACTGTTTATTTAATGTTCTTCACATGAGAGTCGTTGGTTAATGTATGTTGTGGCCCTTGAATAAAATGGAAAATATGTCGCCTTTTGTGGTATATAGGATGGAAACCCGAACATAAATTTCATAGCCGATTCCGATTGGACGGTAGTATGATCTGTACTCGGGATACAAATCCACGTACCACTTGAGTATACAACACCTATTTTATTTCATGTTATCTTGATTTGTTTATTATCGATATTTAATTTCTGCATGTTATTTGTTTATATAATAATGTGATGCCTATGGGCTTAGTAAGTCGGATTAAAGGTCCTCCATTTCGAGAGGTTAAAATCCTTTACCACGATGCTTTGCCGCGCCTGATGATGTATATTCGGTTGAATGTAAGATGTGTTCAATCGGGTATACGAAGTTCGATATTGTTGTCTTTATTTTTATATGCATTATGTTGTGATGTGCATGAGCTTAGTAAGTCGGATTAAAGGTCCTCCATTTTGAGGGGTTAAAATCCTTTACCACGATGCTTTTCCGCGCTGGATGATGTATATTCAGTTGAATGTAAGATGTGTTCAATAAGGTATACGAAGTCCGATATTGTTGTCTTTATTTTTATATGCATTATGTCATTAGCGCATGGGCTTAGTAAGTCAGATTAAAGGTCCTCTATTTCGAGAGGTTAAAATCCTTTACCACGATGCTTTGCCGCGCCGGATAATGTATATTCGGTTGAATGTAAGATGTGTTCAATCGGGTATACGAAGTCCGATATTGTTGTCTTTAATTTTATATGCATTATGTTGTGATGCGCATGGGCTTAGTAAGTCGCATTAAAGGTCCTCCATTTCGAGAGGTTAAAATCTTTTACCACGATGCTTTGCCGCGCCGGATGATGTATATATTCGGTTGAATGTAAGATGTGTTCAATCGGGTATACGAAGTCCGATATTGTTGTCTTTATTTTTATATGCATTATGTCATTAGCGTATGGGCTTAGTAAGTTGGATTAAAGGTCCTCTATGTCGAGGGGTTAAAATCCTTTACTACGATGTTTTGTCGCGCCTTTTAGCCCGTCATTATTTATTAGGTGTCATTTATTCATCCGTTCATGTATGTGTTTACGAACGCTACTCAAACGCGAACCTTCTGTTCGTTCGAATGCATTTACGAATACTACATGAACGCGAACCTTCTGTTTACCATTCGAACACGGCTACGAACGCCGCACGAATGCCCACGGTAAACATGCCCCCTTTCATCACATCTCATGCATGGTTACTCATTTTGTCATTTGCCTTTTTGATTGTTCATGTTCTCGCATTTAGTCATTTATTGTGTTCACAAGATCATATATTCATTTCCATGATGCATGTTTACACGGTAGTTACCTTCTTATGCTTCCGCATTCATCCATTCAACATGTTCATGAAGTTATATGCTTGCCGTTATTTTGATTTGCTTTCATGCGCGATTGTACAATTATTATCTACTGGCATGCCTATGATCAAATGTAATGTGCTTATGACATTGTATGCTTGCCGTATTTCAATTCATCTTTTTGCATGCAAATTGGGACATAGATTATATGTAAATCGGTTGTATGCAAATTCGGACATGGATTATATGCAAATATGTTATATGCAAACTTAGATATGAGCCTTGTACTTATGGATGCGAACTCATGAGTAAATTATCCTTGGAAATAAATGTTGCTTAGGCTTGGTTGAATTATTGCACAAATCATTTTATTACAAGTGGCATAAGTAAGGGACCATTCTGAACCCAATGGTTTGAGGTCTTCCCTTGCAAGGGGTGAGTGCGGCCTTAAATCTTTGCCCCAGTTCACACCGGGTGGCGACTCCATCATTCTCCGGTTTAGTCCCCCGCGGGCTACTCCGTACTCCCAACCGGGCCGCGAGCCCGGAACATCATGCGTCGCCTAGTTTTGTGTCCCCACAGTCTAGCGACTCCACTGGAGATAGAGAATCGGCCCCGAAATAATGTCTTGTAATATTATGATTTGTGCTTTAAGTTAAACGTTCCTATAGTGGGTTTAAAGGGGTTTAATCAAAGACAATTTTAAGGCTAGGTAATGTTTGGTGTCTTCCTTCACTCACTACCTTTCTATAAGGAAAAGCTGTGAAGGCACCTAGATAATCATCTACTCGTAGCCTACTGTGATGAACTAATTTGGAGGACTCGTTGTTTATTCCTTACACCAAGCGATAAGAGCCTAAGAGGCTAGGGTACTTAAGAGAGCCTCGCTCCACCCTCCATCTGGGGAATCTACAATGGGGAATCCATTTGACAGTCAGCCACACACCATAGCTCGTTGGCACGTACCTTAGTGTATAAAAAAGGTGCGCTCACTTGGTCGCTCGGACCCTTGAGTGGGGAGACCTAGTTGTTGGTAATCCTTCGTCAGCAAGAGCCTTTGTTCACACCCCCGTAAACCCACATGCGAACCTTAGTCGTAGAACTAATGAGAATTATTTACTTGTGCTTGTATTTGGGAACATTGTTGTTTGGATCCATTCGAACCTTTTGTCATGAGCTATGGGCTTGTTGGGCCATTTAAACTGGGACAAGAACATATCTTATGATGATTGGGCCAAAAGCTTCTAAAACGCCAATGGGGAATTTTATGTGTGGGCCTCTCATCATTTGGGGTTGTTTAGCCACGTTATCGCAAAGTGTAAACCTGTTGGGCCTTTTCAACTGGGACAAGTTTGCACCACGTAATAACGTGATTAAATACTTTAAAATTACAATGGGCCAATTAGTATAAATTTTTTTATGGGCTTATATATTCCATGCATCGTACACATCTCATGCACTTCATACATACACGCATCATGTTAACCCTTGTGCCTGAAAGCCATCATAGATACCCGTTGGGTTGAGGAAGAATGAAGACTTGTTAGAAGACCATCAACCAACATGAGTGAGTCAGTCAACGAGGGATCCCGCCTGGATCAATTGGAGACCAAAGTAACCGAAATTATTGAGATATTGCAAGTTCTGACTAATGTTGTGGCCAGTTTGGCCGAACCCCTTTTAGCCTATAACAGAAAGATGTGCAACCAGAATGGAAAGACCATCGGGGAACCTTCAAGGGCCAGGCCCACTCCTTCTGAGATTGCCCCTATAAGAAACAGATGATTCTCCAATTTGGGTAGACCTTTGTCAGAGGTATTTAAAGAGATGAGGTGGCGAGGACTCCTAAATCCCTTAGAGCCTAGACCAATTCCAAACCCTGTGCCACGCTACCTTAACCTGAACCTTTACTGTTACTTCCACCAGCAAAGAGGCCATGAAACCAACAACTGTACCCGCCTTAGGCACGAGATCCAAAACCTCATTGATGCCCATAAAATACCCGACCCGGAAAAAGAACAACCCAGCACACACATGAAACCTCCACCCATCAACATGATCAACTATGACCTATCCGACAGCCTTGTTTTCCAAACCCACAACCACCAAACTTCTCGCATGGGGATATGGGACAACAATGGTGAATGTGAAACAGAGCAAATGAAGGATTTTTGGAAGAACTTCTCAGACAGTGACGAGACAGAGGTTGCAAAAAGAGGAAGTGAATGGGAAGAGGAACTACTGTACCTGGAGAAACTGATGGTCGAAGGAAGCAAGAAAACAAGGGGAGACGAAGTTGCAAATTATGGGGATGCTTGTTTCCCAGATCTTATTCAATTATGATCCAACATTTATAATATAGACATTGATTTTGTCTACTTATTCGAACCATTTCTTAATGATAATAAAGACGTTCATTTCGTTTACTTGTCTGAGTCTCTTCCTTTCAACCTGCAACATGAGTATATTTGATGAAAGCATTCAACCTTGGTACTATGATCTTCAGAAGAAGCAAGCAGAAAAGACAGGATAACCATTCGGTAATGGGAAACAGGGTAGTGAGACTGTTAGATTTGGAAGGGAATGAGTTCACCGAGCCGATCAACGTAGACAGATTAAAGCAGTACTTTGCCTGTGGAAGAGAATACCAAACAGTCACCAAGGGAATTGACAGAAGACCTAACCCAACGGGATAGGAAATTCATCCATGCATGCATGTATACACGTAACGCACTTGCATTCTTTTTCTGTTTTGTTTTCTTTGTATTCACAGTTTTCAACGGAGAGAAAAGAGAAAGCGGCAATGCAAGCCAACCAGAAGCAGCAACAGTACAATGTCATCAGTTCTAGGAATGAATCATGGGGTTGAGGTCCACATCAATCTCATGAATGAATCAGTATCAGTTTCAAGAATGAATTAGTGTCAGTTTCAGGAATGAATCAGTTTCAGTTTCAGGAATGAATCAGAATCAGTTTCGGGGAGGAGTCCCAGGTTGAGGCCCACATGAGTTTGAGTTTCGGGAATGGATCTCAAGGGGCGAAGCCCACATTATCAGAAGATGACGGAAGAATTATGTGGAGTAAAAAAAAGAGAGAGAGATGAAAAGAGAGAGAGAGAGAGAGAGAAATCTTTGATAGTTAGACATATGTCCGGTAATGACATTGTTTGTTGTAGGGAGAAGCCTTAGAAATGATAAGTGCGAGACGTGCTCTCGTCCGGTACTCTGAATGGATTGATCTCAGCTGGACTCGTGAGCACTTGATTACGGGATCTCAACAGTGGAAACTTGAGTGGTTGGCAAGATGACTAGTCGAAGGGATGATGGATCGGTGAATGACCATTGCCTGGATGTCCACCCTGGTTTACTTATGCTACGATATATGATATGGTGGAAATAAAGAAAGTTCTCTGCGATGAAAAAATAGAAAAAATAGAACACCTATAACCGATAAGCATGAAGCTACCCATGGGCGAGTATTAGGACCACCATAAAGAGAAATGCTACCTTAAAGGGTAGGTGTGTCGAAGAAAAAGAAAAAAAAAGAAGAGAAAGGAAAAATGAAAAGAAAGAGATGAAGGAAAAAAATAAGAAGACCATTTCATGTTGAGTATGACGAAGTAATCACAGAGTGTGATCGAGACATCTAGATTGGTTAGACCCACCGATCCGTTTCTCTGAAACGAAATCATCGAGTTGGCTCACCTAAGGAATAAGCTGCGAAAGAACCTTGGCACACACACACACTAGAAGTCTAGTTCAGATCACCTATTCAGAGGATCAGAGTTGAGTGTATCAAGTACTTTGAAGGTTCTCAGGTTTCGACGCGAAAGCATTCGTTGATGACGAAAATATGTCTAGCTATCACGATTATCTTATGAGAGGCAATATAATATGTTGAAATGGAACATCACATCACTAGTATCAGTCTTGCCGGGTATGGCACTCTGGGGACGAGGCCCACATCTTTATCAGAATTAGTCTTGCCGGGTATGACACTCTGGGGGCGAGGCCCACATATTTATCAGAATCAGTCTTGCTGGGTATGGCACTCTGGGGGCGGGGCCCACATATTTATCAGAATCAGTCTTGCCGGGTATGACGCTCTGGGAGCGAGGCCCACATAGTTCAGTATCAGTTCTGTCGGGTATGGAACTCTGGGGGCGAAGCCCACATTAGTTCAGAATCAGTCTGGACGAGTATGGCACTCTGAGGGCGAGGCCCACTTTAGTTCAGTATCAGTTTTGTCGAGAATGGTAATCCGAGAATGAAGTAAGGTTCGAGAATGAACAAACCGAGAATGGCACTCCAAGAATGGAACACAGTTCAGGAATGAACAATCCGGAATGACACTCCGAGAATGGAAACACTGTTTTGGAATGAACAAGCCGGGCAGTCTTGCCAGGTATGACACTCCGGGTACGGAGACATCAGTATCAGTTTTTGCCAGGAATGGCACTCCGGGTATGGAGACACATTATCAGTATCAGTTGGGGTCGGGGCCCACATCAGTATCAATTGAGGCGAGGCCCTATCAGTATCAGTCTACGGGCGAAGCCCATATCAGTTTGAGGGCGAGACCCACGTCAGTATCAGTTTCGGGGCGAGGCCCACATCAGTTTAGGGGCGAGGCCCACATCAGTATCAGTTGAGGGTGAGGCCATATCAGTATCAGTCCGCGGGCGAGGCCCACGTCAGTATCAGTTTTGGGAATGAGTCCCAGGTCGAGGCCCACTTATCAGTAGCAGTTTAGGGATGAGTCCCAGGGTTGAGGCCCACATCACATCAGTATCAGTTTTGGGGATGAGTCCTAAGGGCGAGGCCTACATCCACCTCAGCTTGGGAGCGAGGCCCGTATCAGTATCTGTTTGGGGGCAAGCCCACATCAATATCATCTTGGGGACGAGGCCCACATCAGTATCAGTTTAGGGGCGAGGCCCACATCCACATCAGTTTGGGGGTGAGACCCATATCAGTATCAGTTTGGGGTGAGCCCACATCAGTTTGGGAAGCGTCCTAGGATTGAGGTCCACTGCATCATTTTTTCGGGATGTGTCCCAGGGTCGAGGCCCCTATTGTCGGTTGCAGCTATTGGGATGCGTCTCAGGATCGAGGTCCACTGCATCATCATTTTCGGGATGCGTCCCGGGGTGAGGCCCAAATTTTGTCAGCGGTATTGGGATGCGTCCCAGGGTTGAGGCCCCCGTTGTCGGTTGTAGTTATTGGGATGCGTCCCAGGATCGAGGTCCACTGCATCATCATTTTCGGGATGCGTCCAAGGTCGAGGCCCATATTTTATCAGCGGTATTGGGATACGTCCCAAGGTCGAGGCCCCTGTTGTCGGTTTGCGGTTATTGGGATGCGTCCCAGGATCGAGGTCCACTGCGACATCAACTCAGCTCGAGGCAGCAGGCAAGTCAGGTGGTAGCTGGCGAGCCAGGTAAGTAAAAATGCATTGCATAACTTTGATAGGATTGTCATTGTCACACACTGCACAAGTCCCATCAAAGTGGGGGCGACTGTAGACACTGTATTTTTGCATATAAGTCCATATGATGAGTCTCATTTGGAGACAATACCTTTCAAGTCGAGGAAGTCACGGGAAACGAACGTCGGAAGGGAATCGATATTTTGTTAGATTTTATTCGCTTGTTTAGCTTCGGGCTCGCTTGCCGGATCTCCGTTTTAAAACACACCCTTGGCCCTCCCCCAAAAACCACACATCAAGCCCATCTCACCCAAGCCCAATCCAAAAAATAATTAAAACATATTTAAAACACAAATCCAATTAAACCAAATTAAATACAACACAAATTAAATTAAATTAAATTAAAATCTAATTCAATTAAATCACCTACCAATTTAAATAAATCACTCCCCTAATTTAAGAAATCCCCCACCAAAATTACATAATTTATTTCCCTTTTAAAAATTAATTAAATGCACCCATTTTTTGGCTTGATTTCTTTCCTTATTCAAAACCATGCAAACCCTAATTCCTCCCCTCTCTATATAAACAACAACAAACTTCAACCCTTGCCCTCTCTCATTCACGGCTAACGCACAAAAGAAGAGACAATAAACCTCTCGCCTCTCTCCATCTCCTCTCAATATTCACGGCCTGACCATGCATAAAACAATCAAAGCCTGAAAGCAATTAACGCCATAAGCCTTCATTCCATTGCCTTCATCCACTACACTCACGCAACAACGCAAAAAAGCCACACTTTTCCTCTCTCATCTCCTCGGCTACCACTCCAACAACACCCAGCCATTCACGTACTGACGCCCAACCAGCCCTCACCCACACGACCTTCAGTGCAGCTCACATGCCTTTACTTACGTAAGCCATCACCCACTCACAAGCCAACAAACCCACGTAACCCTCATCCAAACATGTAACCCAGATCACGTCACCAGCCTTCACTCATCACTCACGTAAATAAGAAGCCCTCACGCCAATAGCCAACTCATGTAAACAAGAAGCTCCTCACGCTAATAGCCAACACACACCACAAGTGTACACTCAAAGACTGCCTTCAAACACGCAACCAGCCCCCAGTAATCCACGTTACTGACCTTCAATTTACAGCCCACTTCACGCCTAAAATCCCCCTCAACCCTACAGCCATAATACCTGCAAACCAGCCCCCTGACAGCCCTAAACTGCAGCATAATACCCTCACAAAACAGTCCCCTCTCGAAAATCACCAAAACCGCAGCCCTTAAGCCCGTAAAACCAACACCGAAATAGCCCATATTTCACCCCTTAAAACCGCAAAGAACCAGCAGTAAAACAACGAGGAAATAGCAGCGAAGTAGAGTGAAACAGCAGCTCGAGCAGTGAAACAGCGAAGGAAAGACGTGAACCAGCGAACCAGAAAAGTTACGGAGTTTTAGCCCTTCCGACGGCCTTGTAACGTGCTTCCGAAAGTCGACACAAAAGGTTAGACCTGAGGGCACCATTCTCATTTATCTTTTATTCATATTTTAACTGTTTATTGAATGTTCTTCACATGAGAGTCGTTGGTTAATGTATGTTGTGGCCCTTGAATAAAATGGAAAATGGGTCGCCTTTTGTGGTATATAGGATGGAAACCCGAACATAAATTTCATAGCCGATTCCGATTGGACGGTAGTATGATCTGTACTCGGGATACAACTCCACGTACCACTTGAGTATACGACACCTATTTTATTTCATGTTATCTTGATTTGTTTATTATCGATATTTAATTTCTGCATGTTATTTGTTTATGTAATAATGTGATGCCTATGGGCTTAGTAAGTCGGATTAAAGGTCCTCCATTTCGAGAGGTTAAAATCATTTACCACGATGCTTTGCCGCGCCGGATGATGTATATTCAGTTGAATGTAAGATGTGTTCAATCGGGTATACGAAGTCCGATATTGTTGTCTTTAATTTTATATGCATTATGTTGTGATGCGCATGGGCTTAGTAAGTCGCATTAAAGGTCCTCCATTTCGAGAGGTTAAAATCTTTTACCACGATGCTTTGCCGCGCCGGATGATGTATATTCGGTTGAATGTAAGATGTGTTCAATCGGGTATACGAAGTCCGATATTGTTGTCTTTATTTTTATATGCATTATGTCATTAGCGTATGGGCTTAGTAAGTTGGATTAAAGGTCCTCTATGACGAGGGGTTAAAATCCTTTACTACGATGTTTTGCCGCGCCTTTTAGCCCGTCATTATTTATTAGGTGTCATTTATTCATCCGTTCATGTATGTGTTTACGAACGCTACTCAAACGCGAACCTTCTGTTCGTTCAAATGCATTTACGAATACTACACGAACGCGAACCTTCTGTTTACCATTCGAACACGGCTACGAACGCCGCACGAATGCCCACGGTAAACATGCCCCCGTTCATCACATCTCATGCATGGTTACTCATTTTGTCATTTGCCTTTTTGATTGTTCATGTTCTCGCATTTAGTCATTTATTGTGTTCACAAGATCATATATTCATTTCCATGATGCATGTTTACACGGTAGTTACCTTCTTATGCTTTCGCATTCATCCATTCAACATGTTCATGAAGTTATACGAAGTTCGATATTGTTGTCTTTATTTTTATATGCATTATGTTGTGATGCGCATAAGCTTAGTAAGTCAGATTAAAGGTCCTCCATTTTGAGGGGTTAAAATCCTTTACCACGATGCTTTTCCACGCTGGATGATGTATATTCGGTAGAATGTAAGATGTGTTCAATCGGGTATACGATGTCCGATATTATTGTCTTTATTTTTATATGCATTATGTCATTAGTGCATGGGCTTAGTAAGTCGGATTAAAGGTCCTCCATTTCGAGAGGTTAAAATCCTTTACCACGATGCTTTGCCGCACCGGATAATGTATATTCGGTTGAATGTAAGATGTGTTCAATCGGGTATACGAAGTCCGATATTGTTGTCTTTAATTTTATATGCATTATGTTGTGATGCGCTTGGGCTTAGTAAGTCGGATTAAAGGTCCTCCATTTCGAGAGGTTAAAATCCTTTACCACGATGCTTTGCCGCGCCGGATGATGTATATTCGGTTGAATGTAAGATGTGTTCAATCGGGTATACGAAGTCCGATATTGTTGTCTTTATTTTTATATGCATTATGTCATTAGCGTATGGGCTTAGTAAGTTGGATTAAAGGTCCTCTATGTCGAGGGGTTAAAATCCTTTACTACGATGTTTTGCCGCGCCTTTTAGCCCGTCATTATTTATTAGGTGTCATCTATTCATCCGTTCATGTATGTGTTTACAAACGCTACTCGAACGCGAACCTTCTGTTCGTTCGAATGCGTTTACGAATGCTACTCGAACGCGAACCTTCTGTTTACCATTCGAACATGGCTACGAACGCCGCACGAATGCCCACGGGAAACATGCCCCCTTTCATCACATCTCATGCATGGTTACTTATTTTGTCATTTGCCTTTTTGATTGTTCATGTTCTCGCATTTAGTCATTTATTGTGTTCACAAGATCATATATTCGTTTCCATGATGCATGTTTACACGGTAGTTACCTACTTATGCTTCCGCATTCATCCATTCAACATGTTCATGAAGTTATATACTTGCCGTAATTTTGATTTGCTTTCATGCGCGATTGTACAATTATTATCTACTGGCATGCCTATGATCAAATGTAATGTGCTTATGACATTGTATGCTTGCCGTATTTCAATTCATCTTTATACATTCAAATTGGGACATAGATTATATGCAAATGGGTTGTATGCAAATTCAGACATGGATTATATGCAAATATGTTATATGCAAACTTAGATATGAGCCTTGTACTTATGCATGCGAACTCATGAGTAAATTATCCTTGGAAATAAATGTTGCTTAGGCTTGGTTGAATTATTGCACAAATCATTTTATTACAAGTGGCATAAGTAAGGGACCATTCTGAACCCAATGGTTTGAGGTCTTCCCTTGCAAGGGGTGAGTGCGGCGGCCTAAATCTTTGCCCCGGTTCACACCGGGTGGCGACCCCATCATTCTCCGGTTTAGTCCCCCGCGGGCTACTCCGTACTCCCAACCGGACCGTGAGCCCGGAACAGCATGCGTCGCCCAGTTTCTGTGTCCCCACAATACCAAGGATAAAATAGCGACCTACTCATAACAAACATGGACCTAGTTGATGAAAAGAGGGAAGAAGTCCGCGTACGAGAGGCCACTTATTGATGAATGGTCTCTAGGTTCTATAATAAATGAGTTAAAATAGGTTATTTGAGGAAGGCGAGATGGTTCCGAGATTGGTACTTCCAGGTGCCCGTGAGGGGGCCTTCGGTCCGAATTGGGAAAGACGTTACATGATTCGTCGAGACCTGGGAAACGAGGACTACCACTTATCGAACATGGATGATTCTTACATTGTCAATGCATGGAACACGAAACACCTGCGACGTTGTTATGTTTTAAGCGATATTTTTTAATGATGTGTTGTATTGAGGCCTCAGTCTCACATTTAATAAAATACACTCAAATTTTCCATACTTGTCATAGCTTTTAAATTTCTTGCTACCTAGCAATCTCGACAAAAGGGTAAAATATGTGACTCGAATATCAAAATTTATCCGACATGTGAGATGGTGGCTTGGACTAAAATTACTTTAAGCATGGTCAAATACTTGAGATCAATTAAGTTTGATTTACCTTGATGGCCAAGTTAGCTTGTATCAAATGCCTTAAAATTTGAAAAATCTTCTAAGTATTAGGGCACGAAAACACAACAACATAACATAGCGACTTAAAGCAACGTGGAACATGACAACACTAAGTGACGTAGAGTATTTATCACATAGAAACATAAACCAAAGTGACATTAGTCGAGCAAAGACTTCAAACAAAATAAGAATTCATTCAGCAAAGTAAAATAGAGTCAATAAAAAAAGAGAAAACTTTCTATAAGATCGCATTGTTTTCAAACAACAAAAAGTACAACTTAAAATCTAAGGCTATTAGGGAGAGTATTCATCTGGACCTCTTCTGTGGGAACCTTGATCGGAAGGGGGGAGCTCACTAGTGGTATTATGGAGATCATCAGCTAACGATTCATGCATGGAATAGGTTAGGTCCAAACCACCACGAGTTTGGGTTGTTTAAAGCCACGAGTTTGGGTGGTTTGGTTTATCAATGCATAAGTTTCATGTTATGAACACACACACACTTCATAACATGACACATTAAGTTAGAATCATATCCCTAATGTCACTCTATCATGTCTCGGGCATATAACGACATAAGCATGAATAATAGGGCATGTAGAGTAGCTTAAATTTAAACACTAATGTCACGTTCTCGCATCATATTTTTCATGTAACAGTTCATGCCATATATTCAGGCCATATTTTCAAGCTTGTATGACATGTTATATTTTTAGTTTATGCTTATGTAATGATGTGATCCAGATGAGCTCTGTTTGTTGGGCCAAGTTAACTTGAAGTTGTGGCTGATTGCATGGCTTGGTCAGATTGGTGTATTTGAGCCATTTTGGTGGATTTGGAAAATTATTTGGGCATTAAAGTTTGACCATAAAGATTAGAGGACAAATCTTCTTAATGAATGGGGGAATGATAAGAACCTTCCTAAAAAAGCCAAGCAAACCCCTCCATGTGTTCTAAGCCCCAAGAACCGCGAATCGTGATTTTGTAAGAACAAAATCCTTCCAAGATCAAGTCCAACCTTTAAGGAACTTGTCCTTAAGAACCTTTCTTTATATCTTTGGAGAATACTGTACAACGATACAATGCCACACGTTGATAAGTTTTTGTTCAGTAGAACCAAGGAAGAATCCACTCCCTCAAGATGACACAAGACACTTTATTTTGTAAAAAAGATATATTATTAGTTAATTCTCAATTACAATGAATAATGCCCCTTTAAATAGGTGGCTAATCCTAATTCCACACAAATATAATAAAACCCTAGTAAAATAAACCAAATAACACATAAAATACTTTAAAATTTCATGCATGGGCTTTGTAATATAATTAAAGTTCAGCCCATCACTTAAATAACACATAACTTTAAAAAATATAAAATATAAAAACTGTAGGGATATCTTGCGTCCCCATTTTGACCAAGAAGAAGTCTGAACTGGACTTTGATGTAAGCTACAAAATTTTAGAGCTACGAGTTCTATTTCCAATGTAACTTGAATCACCAAAATCAGACATTGAACGAGAAAGTTACGTCAAATATACGAAGACTGTGCAAATCTCGTTACTACTATTGCACCATTCGGAAATAAAGCCAAAACAAATCAAGGCAACCCAAGCATGTCCAAACACCCATTTCATTCTTGATTTACACATAATAAAGCCTCATATAAATTCTCATACATGGACCAAACTCCAGAACCCAATAGTCTTCCAAATCCACCAAAATGGCCTAAATACACCAATTTGAACCACGACTTCAAGTTAACTTAGCCCAACAAACAGAGCTCATTCTTGATCACATTGACTTTGGCTTATCAAAGGCTTGCTAACCTTTTGTGGTGCCCCCTTAGAACACTAGGTTTCTGTTGCTTGCTCTTCAGAGGTTTAGAGTTTTGATTCTGTTCTGCCATGACTTTCTTGAGAACGATCTCAATCTTTTGTGGGTTTGATTGGCTTGTTCCAAGCAGGTTCTTATAATTTGGTATCAGGATCTTAGGGTTCCAAGGTCAATATTTTTTTTTATCTTTATCGTTTTATGAAGTCTTTATATTCCTTTTTTTTTGTTTGGTCTCTTCTAATTTCAATTTTTTTTTATTTCCTTTGTGTTTTTTATGTTTATGACTGAATCTTGGATGTTATTATAATGTTCTTGCATGGTAATAGCATATAGGAATCAATTCTTGGATTTTTGAGTCATTTAGGGCCGAATTTGTCTGTAATTTTTGGATAAGTTCGGTCAGAATTTATCTACCGCCCGCGCTGATTTTAAAACGACTGTAACATTTTATCTAGAAAGAGTTACGAGACCCATAATATATCGATTTATATGTACTCGAGAAGAGGAATTCGTTAATGGTTGGTTGAACTCTGTCTGTTTACATTTAGAGTCCCAAAATATCTTTCAAATAATAGTTACGAATTCTGTCCAATTTTAGTTCAGTTTGTGTTCTTGTTTTACTTTTGGTTTTTTTTTTTTTAGTGAGTTTCTTTGTGTTTGTTTTCATATTTTCTTAGTTATTATTTGAGTATTTCCTCATTATTGGTGTCTTTCAAGTAAGGGGTTGATTTATATAAATAATTTGATGGACAAATATGTATTTATCTTTCGCATGAGATATTTTATCAATAGTAAAGTGTGTAGTATGATTATTAATAGAGGAAATCACACCTAGCACTACCCTTGTGGAAAAATTGGGATTACCACTGATACCTCTTGATACACCTTATAAGTGGATGAATGATTTTGGAGAGTTCGAGGTTGCTAAGCAGGTTGTGGTAAATTTTGCAATTGGGAAGTATGTTGACCAAGTAGTTTGTGACGTGGTTCCTATGTGTCATACACATATTTTATTGGGTAAGCCTTGATATAAATTCAATAAAGTAGTTTAAGATATGGATAGGAATATGTACAAATTTAGGTATGGTGGAAAAATTATCAAGCTTGCTCATTTAACCCTACGAGAGGTCTATAAGGAAAAGTTGTACATGTAGAGGAGTGAAGAAGAGTGGGCTAAAAAGAAAAGTGTGATTGCTGAGTTTGGAATGTTACTAGGAGAGCTTCCAGAGTTGATAGAGAAAAATACATTACCAAAATGTGAAGTAAAGAAGGATATGAGCGTAGCCTTGAGTAATGAAATGAAACATATTGATGTTTCAATAAATAGGAGTGAGGTGGTTGATGGTATTGATAATAGTGATTCTATTGATGTGTGCGATAACATTAATGATCATGATTTGGTTGTCCATGATGCCAATGAGGTGCTTGAAGTAACTGTTAAAGGTGAATATCATATGGAGCAATCTGATGTTGGTTGTGAGGACATGAGTTATGAGGTGCAAAAGTACATGTGGCCGAATATGTAGAGTGTGATCAGATCATGGATGAGAGTGTTGATTGTTTGAGAAAGCGACATAGGCATGTTGAGTTTGTTTTAAATGAGGTTTCAACTGTGAATCCATGTAGGAATCTCTTTTCGGTTGCAAGTGGAGTTAAAAATGAGAGTAGCGATGGAGAGATTGACAGTGGAAAAATATTGACAAAATGTCATTCATTGGCTTTATTGACTTTTGCTCACCTTAACCATTTTTTTCCATGTGATTTTATTTTATTCTAGGATTCTCGTCACATTGATCGTTTCATTTTTATCTATGAACCGGGTTCGGATTCGAGGTCGAATCCTTTTTAAGAGAGGGAGAATGATGTGATCCAGAATGGGCTCTGTTTGTTGGGCCAAGTTAACTTGAAGTTGTGGCTGATTGCATGGCTTGGTCAGATTGGTGTATTTGGGCCATTTTGGTGGATTTGAAAGATTCCTTGGGTTGTGGAGTTTTTTCCATGTAAGAGACTTTATATGAAAGCTTTATTATGTCTAAATTAAGAATGAAATGAGTTTTGGACATGCATGGGCTGCCTTGATTTATTATCGGCTTTATTTCTGAATGGTGCATTAGCAGTGGCATGATTTATGCAATCTTTGTATTTTAGATGTAACTTTCTCGTCCAATATCTGATTTTGGTGATTAAAGTTGAATTGGAAAGAGAACTCGTAGCTCTATAACTTTGTAGTTTACATCAAAGTCCAGTTCGGACTTCTGCTTGGTCAAAATGAGGACATAAGATATCCCAACGGTTTTTATATTTTATATTTTTTAAGGTTATGTGTTGTTTAAGTGATGAGCTGAACTTTAATTATATTACAGAGCTCATGAACGAAATTTTAAAGTATTTTATGTGTTATTGGGTTTATTTTACTAGGGCTTTATTATATTTGGCTAGAATTAGGGTTAGCCACCTATTTAAAGAGGCATTATTCATTGTAATTGAGAATTAACTAAGAATATATCTTTTTACAAAATAAAGTGACTTGTGTCATCTTGAGGGAGTGGATTCTTCATTGGTTCTACGAAACAAAAGCTTATCAACGTGTGGCATAGTGGTCCTTTGACTTGAGATACCATTATGGATGTATGAGGTATCCTCCACACTTTGATGATAGTCACGTTACCAATCTATTCAGATCAGACCTCCGCCTGTTCGTTGGGTGTGGACTGATCCTCAGGATATCATGTGCGTATCAAGATAGGATCCATCAGTTCTGTGTACAGAGCATAGGTATTCAATGTGCAATTAGCAATCTGTTAAATCCATGGGCCTGTGGTACACTGTAGAAGTAAGTTCTAAGTGTTATTAAGAGATTGCTAATAGAATCGTCGACGAGATTATACCTATAGAGATTTGACATTTTATCTATATCTCTGGGATAATCCGAATACCTGTGACGGATGGATTATACGTATGCGATGACCTCGACCTGTATGATTCAGCGAGTTTATCTGTGGTCATCATAATTTACGGGTGGGTAGATTATGGACATGAAATTGGATTTCGTGACGGATATGCCTGAATCTAGAGAGTCTCACTAATGAAACATACTCGTAGAGCACTAAGGCTACTTTTAGAAATAATATTGATTATTTATAGATCGTTTAACGGTTAAACGATAAATACACGCTTTAAGGGTTTTTTCCGGCATTTTCTTAATTAATATGTATTTGATTTAAATACTTGATTTTATTAAATCCACATTAATTAATTATCAAATAAAGTATTTGACACTTGTCTCAAATATATGTATTATGGAATATTTAATGTAAATATTATACATATATTTGGATATTTATATTTATAATTATCTAATTATTTAATTGTTAAATAATTAGATTAATTAAATATAAATATCTTTTAAGTTTAATATGGAAAAATGTAATAGGTACATTTGTGCATGTATTAATTAAAATGGTAGATAACTTGATTTTGGCATTTTTAATATTGATTAAATTTGTAAAAATCAAAATTACCATTTTGACCTTGGAGAGTTGGTCATGCCCTAACTATTTAAACTTTGATTTTTTCATTTTGCTTTACTTTTGGCTTCAAAAATAAATTACAAAAAAAAAAGAGTTGAGAGAAAAACCTAAGTGCTAAAGGGAATTTGTGAAGAAAGTCTTGAAAATTAAGGTAATTTCATACTTTTCTTTACTTGAAAATTATTTCTATGCCTTTAGACTTCAACATATGATGTTGTTATATTTTCTCTATTCTCTTGGGTTTGTAATAAGTTTGTTTGAAGCATGAATCAAAGGTGTCAGCATGTGTATTTTGTAAAGGAAGCTTTTTAAGTGTTATTAAGCTTACTTTTGGTTATTTGATAACTTAATAGCCATTCTAGAGTTGCTTAGCCAATCATAAATGGCCTAAAATTGTTCGTGAGTTGTTTCATGGTGGTGAGACTTGTTTGGTGTTGTAAGGATTGAATTAAAGTGTTGAATTTTATTAATTTGAAGTTAATTGGCCAATTGGACAATTTTGAGAAATTAGGGTTCATAACCCACTCCAAATTTGGGGCTTTTCATATATGTGTTAATTAATGATGTATATATTATTCATATTAATTTTGGTGTTGATTGGACTTGATCTTGAATGGTTTTGAACCGATTTGGACTAAAATGCAAATTTTGGAAAGTTGAGGGACATATTCGGCAATTTGGGAAAAAATGGTTTCTTGAATTGCAAATTATATTTTCATATATAAGACATGTATAGATCATTTTGGTAGTGATTTGAAATCACCTAATTATGTATTTGACAAATTAGGACTAAAATGATCAAAATGTAAAGTTTATGGGCATTTCCGTAATTACTGAAAAAAATCTGGAACATTTTTCAGAATTCTGTTTTTAATGTATATTTGATGTATAAATCATTTTGGTTATGATTGGAAATCACTTAAGCTTGTTTTGAACAACTTAGGACTAAAATAATTAAAATAGAAAGTTTTGGGATTGCATGGTATTTTACTGAAATTAAGATTTCTGGGTTAAAGTTTTTGTTTTTGGAGTATTGAGTGATTAAAATAAATAATTTTATTTTAATTACCCAAGAAAAATTAAAGAAATGAAAAAATTTGATTTTTCCGCATTCCGCTGCGTAACCCGGGTATTTTGCCTAAAACCCCAACAAAAATGGTATCAGAGCAGGTCTGAACCTCACCACGTGATATGAATATGCCTTTAAATTCAATGTTTCATTTTATCTTTACTTTATGCATGCTTGTATTTATTTAATTTGGTTAAATGAAATACGGAACAACTTTGCGAAAAAATCCCAATTTAAATAAGGTTTTAAAGTAATATGTATTGGATACATATTTCTTGGTCCATCTTGTCAATACAGTTTATGGATATCTGTTCTGTGGCTGCATTCGAAAAAGTACCAAAGTAGTGAGGGTGTAGTTGATAGAAATTTATCCATACCGGATGTATATGTGATACTAGATGAATTCAAGCGAAAGCGGAAATCCTGAACGTGCCAAAGCTGTCATGACTACATAAGTATCTTGAATTTATCATTGACAAGTTTAACCTTGGTACGTCTCCTTATGAACGTGCCAAAGCTGTCACAACGTGAAACGACCAGGACCAGAACCTAGGAGTCACTAGTAAGTGATTGACAATGAGTTGTCTACCTAATGAATATACGTAGGCGAGAACATGCCAAAGTTGTGAGTCGAAATATATTCATGGGGTCCACCTCTCACTATGGAATTCAATTTAATTATTGAATTCCCATTTTCCGTTGGGGATTACGGTATTACGTAAAATAGTGGGAGGCACTGCTTGGTTTAAAATTCCATAACTAAAGCAGTGTGTAATATTATGAAAATTGTTGTTTATGTTTCCTTTATTCTATATTGTTGATAGAATTAAAACTTCTAATCCACTGCATGCATATTATTTGTATATGTTTTCTGACTTTCCTTATGGTTGCAGATTTCTAGAATAGGTTCTAGATTTTCAGTAGGCTTGGATATTGTTACATTAGTCAAAACCATTGGGAACTGTTGTTCCGATTTTCTTGAAAGATCATGATGGTTGGTGACTTAGTTTCTAAGTCACGATTGATAATCTAAATAGATATCCGTTTTAGGATATAATAGTCTAAAGAGAATAGTTTCTTTTGCAGTAAAAATTGACGTGAATTAGTTCATGTCTCGAGATTATTGACTGTCATTAAGAAAACCCATTAGGTATTTGTTTATCTGATAATGACGTTTCTTGGCTTTAATGACCTTTAGAGGTAATGTGTCTGACACAGTTTTCTAATCAATTATTTGCAATTGTTTTGAATAGTTGAAGGCAAATTATAAAGCTAAAGGAAGGAGATGTATATAGTTGTGTATAGAAAATATCGATTTTCACAATACGATAACTATAGGTATTGGATATCGGATCTCCCGTCTAATTATTTAAAATATTGTTGAATGATTGTTTTGATATTTGATATAAGAACTTGTGACTTTTGGATAGTTACTTGTTCCTTATAAATAATTATTTCGCATTTTAATACGACTAGTAGTGTCATTGATGAAGAGATAAACATTAAGAAAAATATTCGGTTTACTAAATGACTTAGAACAGTGCTTCATGAGATTTCATCACATAAGCATTAGATGTTTATTCTGTATGGTAAAGGATGGTCTGATACGATATCACACCACATATCATTGTCCATTATACATGGCAAAAAAGTCAGAGCCCGGCCCGGGGTGAAAAAAGCCCGGGTCGGGCCTCAAAATCCGAGCCCGGCTTACCCAAAAAGCCCGGGCTTAAAATAAATAATTAAATATATTTTTTTTTATAAAATATATATATTTATATAATAAATCTTTTATTTTATAATTTTTTATATAAAAAATTGGGCATGGGCCAAGCCTGAGCCCGACCGGGCCGGGCCGCCCCGACCCGATGACAGCCCAGGCCCGTGCCAAATTTTTTTTTTGCAGGGCTCGGGCTGGGCTTATCAAAGCACGACCCGTTGCCATCCCTATTGTCCATTTAATGAATATTATATTCAGAGCCCGGCCCGAGCCCAGCCCGTTGCCATCCCTATTGTCCATTTAATGAATATTATATTCAGAAAGTGATTAAATCTCATTTAACCAATGATCGTCATTGGACCACAGATTTATTAAACTAATACATTAGATGTATGCAGTTTCATGAATTAGAAATTGCCTTGGATAGTTTTCTTTACTTCGTAACTTAGTTAATGAGCTGTCATGACTTAGTTACATGTTTCTAAAAGAATACATATTGAACATCTTGAATGGTTCGAGAACTTTCGATATGTTTCTGATGAAATGCAAATAGAATATTTTGACTGGTTCAAAGATATTCGATTCGGAGTTTTGAAAACTATATCATTAAAATTCATCGTGAGTCTTTGAATTCTTCAAAGATGTGTGATATGATCAAACATATGAATTTATGGAAATTTGTTCTAAGGTTATTTAATCAATGTGATTTTTACTCAATATTATTCTTCTACGATTCCATTGTAATGGAATTGGTTAGTAAAAAGAATTGAATTTTATATGATTTGATTCGTTTGATATTGAGTGTTACCGAATTAGTTTCAATACTCTTGGGGATATGCTCCAGTAACTCTAATTCGTCCTTTTAATTAAGGTTCCATTAGTTTCTACAGTTACGTATATGATATGTATAAGTAGAAAATTCGAATCTTGAAAAGTTTGAGATTTGAATCTTTCTTTTGTATAATGGTTATATAATTGAAAAATACATGCGCCTTGGAGGTACAAGCAAAAATTTATCATTTATTCTATTTAATAGAATATTGTATTCTATTTGATGAAATATCTTTTCTACGATCCCGAGTAATAAAATTATTTTATCACTTGGTGTAAAATTAAATGTTAACGATTATAGAAAAGACTTGATTTATTGAAGTTAATTGTGATAGTGATAAACTATAAATGGAACTACGTAATTAATAAGATGAAAAGGCCATAATATATCTTCTGTATAAGTTCAATAAGATGTCATAATCATTTACAAAGTATTTGATACTTAATGGTTTGTGTTGTTTTATTATTGAAGAAAAGTATCCTATAACTTATAGTGGGAGCGATATTTGATATCGATTTCAAAAGTTAGCATTGAATCATACATCTAAGATTATTTATAGCTTACTACGATCAAGTTTTGAACTTGATTGAGCTTTCATTGTGAATCATTCATAAAATGTGTAAATTATTTGCGCAGCAAAAGCAAAGTGAGCTTATTAAATGTTTGACCTTTACAGTATGATAATGAGAAAGGTTATACTCAGTAATATATCATAGATTGTAAGGAAACTTGTCTCGAGTCATACTACTTGAACAATTAAAGATCAGTTGGTTAATGTTGATATTAAACTATATATTTTGGCTAAAGAATGCAAAGTGGCGTTCCTGAATGGTTTCTTCAAATAAGAGATCCATTGTGATTTCTTTGTTTGAAGAGTTCATTCTAGAATGGCCCTGGAGTTTGTATTCTCCTAAGATTACAGTTTGATATACTAGCTTATAGAGCCCATTGTAGACTCAGATAAGCTTTTCGAAAATATTATATGTATGCTTTCATTGTGATGGACATATTATATGTATGCGATGACCTCGACCTGTATGATTCAGCGAGTTTATCTGTGGTCGTCATAATTTACGGGTGGGTAGATTATGGATACGAAATTGGATTTCGTGACAGATATGCCTGAATCTAGAGAGTCTCAGTAATGAAACATAGACCTGGCCGACGGTTTGGTTCTGGTTTGGAACCGAACCAAACCGGCCGGTTCCCGGTTCCATAAGTGTGGAATCGGAACTGTAAATCGAACCGGAACCGAACCGGTCGATTCTGGTTCCGGTTCAAACCTTTTTTTATTAAATTAAAGAGCTTGAACTTAAATTTCAAAAAATTTAAGTTGCCTACGTATCCTCCAGGGGTGAGAGGAATCAGAGCTCACGTAGTTCTATTATAATTTTAAGATATTTCCTCTTTGGAAATTTACAATTTGTAATTATCAATCATCATTATCAGTTGATCCTTTTGCTCCCGTTCCGCTTGCACTTGTTATTGCAAATGCATTATCGAACAAGTCTTCAAAATCATCGAGGGCATCTTCTTGTTGTCTCAGATAAGCTCAAGTCCAATCATCCACACACGCTGTTGCTTCTAGAGTGCTTGGATGTAATGAAGATCGTCTAGCTTCCAATATATTACCTCCCAAGCTGAAGGCTTGCTCAACTGCAACGGTGGAAATAAGTCCTGTCAATATCTCTTTAGCAATAATTGATAAAACATGATATATATTTTGATGTCGGTTCCACCATTCAAGGATTTGAAAATTTTTACTAACTAAACTTTCAGTAGGAAACTCGAAATTTGTAGATAAATAATTATCTAATTCGGGGTTATTAGTTGTCGTATCCCTAATTTTTTTATTTCGTTGCAGTAACCAACGATCCCCTGCGCTAAGTCTTTTTTGAATTACTGGTTCGCTACTACTAGATTCGCCTAATGTTCCGAAGTTATATCTTACAATATAATCATTAAATAACTCAATTAAACCATTTCTTAATCTCACTATTATTATTGTAATATCAATATCATCTAATATTCCTAAATAAGTATTGTAAGCTTGTAAAACACTATTCAAACATTCTAATTGAAATCTAGGATAAAAAACAGTAGCAATAAGATAAAGTAAAGGAATTTCTCTAAAATAATTCAATCATTTTACCTTCATAACAATAATGGTTTCTAACAAAACAATATCATTAGGATCGTTACTTTCAAGATGTTCATTGAGAGTACCAACAATATTCAAACTTTCAATAAGAAATAAATGTGATGTAGGATAATAAACTCCGCTAAAAATTAAAGTAGCATCATTAAAAACTTTTAAAATTTCTAAAAATTTTTCGAAAATATCCCATTGACTAGGAAAAAATGTGATTTTTTGAACATGTTGAGAAAAAAACTACATAATGTATCTTTTTATTGTAATGCTTGACATAAAAGAAAATAAGTTGAATTCCAACGTGTTGGAACATCTCTTGAAAATTTAATCGGTTTATTCATACTCGAGACGCGGATCACCCAAGCGACACTCACCCTCGCAAGTGTCATGGGAGAAGTTTTAGAAGTTTAAGAAGTTTAGGATATTTGGTTATTATTTTGGTTATCGTGATGAAAAGGCTGTTTGTATATATTAAGTAAATGTTTCAATTGCTTATGATGTGGTGGGCACAGAGCCATTGAGTGTTGATAGATGATGTGGGCATGGAGCCCTTAGGATATGATTTTGATGTATTTTGTGTGGACCTGAGGTACTATTGTTTGTTTGATGTTTTATTAGATTTTTTTATGTTGGACTGTGATCCATATTGTCTAGATATATCATGCCCGATTTTCTATAAATTTGGAGGCTTATGGAGATGGGTTAATCTTGTCTTCTGCCGGTAGCATTCTGCCTCTGGTGAGGTGTTAAAGCTTACATGTTCATGTCACATTACGCTTCTCATGTTCACAATGTGCTGAATAGTTAAGTCACGTCATCGGGTTCACAATGTAGTTATACCCTCACCCATGAATTTCAATTTATGTTTTTTGGAGTTGGTGCTCGGTGCACCAAATTTTATTGTATTTATTGTAAATACGATGTATATTTTATTTTATTATGAATAAAATTTAATAAAATTTAGTAATTTTCATCAATATAATCTTTTATATGGTAAAGGCGTAAAAGACCGTAGAATAATTAGTTGTGACGTAATTGCAAAAGCGCCGCAATTATTACTGAGAAATATCACAATATAATTCATTCTTAAAACTGTTCTTGGTCAAGGTTTACATACCTGGTTAGTTAGTAAACCCGTGAGACCGGTACGTGTTGTTGTACGAACCAAAAATGGGCCAAGGATAAAACCGTTTTTTACCTTAAAAGCCTAAAATAGTGTGCATAGCCCAAAATGGTATGCAAAGCCCGAAGGTAAAGGCCAGGCCCAAAAAGATTTATGTATTATTGTATTACAATTAAGTCATAAGCTTAAATACAAAAACCCCTAATTATATCAACTACTATTCTTCTACTTTGCCCGACACAAAACTTATTCCCACCTGCCCATACTTTTTATCAAATACACAAAGCACGTGGTGGGACTTACGCCAGCTGCCAATGATGATAATCTTCATCTATAAATTGGAACGAAATTCGAGAGACAAGGCAGAGTTAAACTTCTTTCTTACAAGTCTCTGCTCTCTGACACTAGCTCTCATAGAGTACTTCATCACCTTAAACACTTATCACCGCCCTCACGGCTACCAAAAGAATTTAAGGTAACAACAAACCTTGCTTTCACATTTTACATATTTACTGATCATTTCATACTACTGACTTGGGCGTCGGAGTGTCCCCGGTACCAACCACACCGGTAGGCAGTCTACTCCCATTCATTCTTCTTTGTTTTGCAGGATTGTTAGTGCCCCTATTTCCAAATTCTGATTGTGGACCTCGGCCGAAATCCAGCATCCACAGTTGTATATTAGAATTTTTCTAAAGGTTTGTCTCAGTAAACCAAGAGTCTTGGGAGACTGATATAAACACGTAGGTATTTATTGGATAAATACTGAATGAATCATTCAAAGATTCCTGATAGATGGTACACCAATGTCAATAGAAATCTTTACGAGTTGAATAACATATTAGCTCATTTGACTTGTGATACCACTGTGGATATGTGAGATATCCTCCATACTTTGATGGCAGTCACATCAACGATATTTTAAGATCAGACCTCCGTCTGTTTATCAGGTATGGACTGATACTCACGATATCCTATGATGTATCCAGAGAGGATCTGTCAATCCCGTGTACGGGATTTAAATGTGCAATTTGTGATTCTTTGAAATCTTTGGCCGAGGTATGATTCAGAAATAAGTTCCGAATATTTATTTAAGAATCATAAATATATCGTGACACATGAATTGTTCATAGCGGAGATTTGACGTTTAATCTATATCTCCGGAACAATTCGGATAACCTATGACAGAGAGATTACATATATGAAATGACTTCGACTTGGATGGTTCAACTCGATTATCCGTGGTCGTCGTAATTTGTGAGTGGATAAATTACGGATATGTAAATGGTTTCCGTGACAGATAAACTTGAACCTATAGATTCCCACAATATAAAATATACTCGTTGAACACTTGGGCAATTAATTATGGATGATTCAGATTATTCATAATTTACACATGAATATTAAATAATTTTTATTTGTATACGATACATAATTTAGATTAGATACACATATTAATCAATTGGATTTTGACATTTGTTTTATTATTATTATTAATTAATTAATTATTAATGAAAAAATGAAAAAAAAAATTATTAGAATATTATTCCATAATATATTTTGTTTTTTGTAATAAAATTAAATAAATTAATTAAAATGTTAATTAATTAATTTATTTAAGATAAGAATATTATTGGAATATTCTTGTTAGCTTGGCAAATTTTGATTTGCAATTCCATGTAATTTGGACACATGGATTTAATTAACAAAAATCAAAATAATAATTATATTTTAGATAAGATCAAAATGGTGTGAAAATATTGACAACAAAAATTATTTATTTTTGGCTAAAGTTGGTTCCAATTTTCGGCCAAGGAAGGTTTTATTATAAAAATGGAAAAGAAAAAAAAAAGGATTAGGGTTCTAAATAAATTGATCAACACCAAAGAAGAAGAAATTGAAAAATTGGAAGCTTGAAATTAAGGTAATGAAAGTTTCCAATTTCCAATTTCCAATTTCTTAGTTTTTGTTTCTTAAGCATGAAAATATATATTGGATATGTTTTTTGCATGTCTTGCTTTTATATGTATAATTATATGTATATGAAACCAAAAATTTGGTGTTGATTGTTTAATAACCTTAATAGATTTTCTTTTTAAGCATGTGTTTTTAAGATTAATTAGTGAATTAATCTCAAATTAAAAATTGACATTCTAAAGTGATGTTACCACTTTAATATTGCCTAGAACTGTTCTTGGGGCTTTATGTTATGGTGATTAAATTTGGTGTAAAATCATTAGTATTAATTTGTGAATTTATTCATGAAAAATGGACAAAAATAAAAACTGGATCAGATCTAGTTTTGAGTGTTAAAACAGAATATTTTTCATGGAAAAATATGTTATTTGTATGATTTTGGATGTGTATTGGGTGGTGGATTAATTCCGGAAATTGTTCCGAGGTGAAAATACAAGAAAATGGCGAAATTCACATCGAAACGGGCTCGCCTCGTCACGGCTGTGAAACCAGTGAACTTGGCACTGTTCGGGTAGGCCAAGGACTGACCGATCACTGCTCGAGTGACCGAGTTGCCCTGGCTTGGCGATTGGTCAACCGGTTTGATCGTTTTCCCGTTACGCATAATATTTATCAAAAAATATTTTCGTAAAATAATTCGTTGTGTTTCAAAATATATTATGTTATTAAATGTTAATAAATAATATATTTAAACTTATTTGGGTGAATTAAAATATTTGATATTTATTAATTCGTTCGGAAAATTTTTAAAATGTCTAAAAATCATTTTTTCCTTCCATCGAGCCTTCCACTGCGTTTACTCCAACAGAATGGTATCAGAGCGTCTGATCCCACATCCAAAATAATTTTCATGCTTTAAATATTTTATATTTAATTCAATTTATTTTAATTGATTTGATAAATTATTTTAACTGTTTGACAGTGCTTGAAAAATTCATATAATAAAGCTTTATTTTATGTGAGTGTATTGTACACTAATGGGTCTGTCTCGTCAATACCGATGTAAATATTTTTCCTGATACCGTGGTTGTTTCTGCCAAAGCAGTGCAACTATGGTTAATGAAAATTTATTTATACCGATAAAACTTATTTGATAATAAAAAAATTCAAGCAAAAGTGCATACTAATATATGCCAAAGCAGTGAGGTAGTGCATGAGTACTTTGGATGTGTTTATTGATGAGTATTGCCTTGAATACGCCCCATCCAATAAATGACAAAGAAGTGAGGATCGGAAACGATTCAGGACCTATTTTAAAGAGTCATATTGGGTGTGATTGATAATTTTTGTCTACTTTCAAATATATTTGGGCACAAAGTGCCAAAGCTCTGTGTCGAAATATATTTGTGAGGTCTAATTTCTGCTATAGAATTTAATTTAATTATTAAATTCTCATTTTTTTTTGGGATTATCAATATATGTAAAATAGTGTGAGGGCATCATTATATTAAAATTTCATGATATGTTGGATGTTTTATGATATTGATGAAATTACTATTGTCTGCTAACTCCTGTTTCTTTTGTTAAGTTTGTGATGACAACTACCACTTCTTCTAATCATTTTTCACGTGTCTTAGACGCGAACAAATTGACTGGCCCTGAGAAATTTAGTGAATGAGAACTGGATCTTAAGATTATTTTGAGAGTTGGGTTATGTGCTGGATAATCCAGTACCGTTGGATATTGCTCCGGAGTCTACACCTGAAGAGAGAGGGACATTTCAGAAATAGAAGGATGATGATCTGAGATTCAGATCACTCATTCTCTGTGCTATGTCTCCTGATCTGGAGAGGCAATATGTTAATATGTCTGACTCCTATAGCATTATAACTCAGCTTTGGGAGCTATTTCTGAACCATGAGCAGACTCTGGTGTATAGAATCTCCGTGGAATTGTTCCACGCTTGTTTGGCTGATGGTAAGCCAGTGAGTCCACATGTCCTGCACATGATGGATCTTATTGAGCAGCTTCGAAAGTTTGACTTTCAACTGAATGAGACTTTGGGCCAGAATTTGATTTTTGGCTCACTCCCACCGTCGTATTCCCGGCTCATTATGAACTTCAACATGCATGGTATTTGCTGTATCTACAGTCAGTTTCATATGATGCATTAGATTGTAGAGGATGACATCAAGAAGGGTGTGCCGACACTCATTTCAAAGTCCCATTTGCCTAGTTCTTATTCTTCTCAATCTACGAGATCTGGCAAGAAGAAGAAGAAAAAGGCAAAGAAGACTGGCTCTGGTGTTCCTCCCAAAGGAAAGGTTGTGAAGCCCGACAATTCGAAGAAGAAAGCAGCTGAGGACAAATGCTACCACTGTGGCAAGATTGGACATGAGAGGCGCAACTGTCCAGATTACATACCTTCCATCAGACGGGAGAGAGCCGCCGCATCAGGTATATTTATTTTCCCTATCATAAATATCTATTTGGCTTGTGAAGCCATAGGTTCTGGATGGGTTTTAGATTCTGCTAGTCCTACTCACATCTGCAATTCATTGTAGGGACTGAGGGTCAGTAGGATGCTGGATCCAGGCGAGATGCAATTGTATTTTGGGAATGGAGATTCTTTATCTACAGCAACTGTTGGCGAATACGAGATTCGTCTATCCAGAAGCAGCATCATTTTGACAGATTGTATTTTTGTGCCTGGTTGTGTAGCTAAGATTATATCTCTGTTTGTATTAGATAGAAAAGGATATCATGTACATATTAAGAATCGTTCTATGTATATATATATATATATATATGAATAATATTTTGTTGCACAAATGTTCAAATTCGCAAGGTCATTATATTTTGCATGCCATTAGAGATGTTTATGAAATTGGGGATAATAAACGCAACAGATCTGAAATAACTGATACTGAATTATGACATATGCGGTTAGGTCATATAGGTGTATGATGCCTGATCCAGTTGGTTAAGAATGGTCTGATTGGGAATCTCAGCATACAATCTTTTCCAACTTGTGAATCTTGTATTCAGGGTAAAATGACCAAAGCCTCATTTACTGGTGTTGGATATCGGGCCACTTACTTATTGGAACTAGTACATAATGATATATGTGGTCCTATATGTCACACTACTCATAGTGGTTTTTCTTACTTCATAACATTTACTGATCATTTGTCATAGTATGGTTATGTTTACTTGTTGAAACATAAATCAGAAACCTTTGAAAAGTTCAAAGAATTTCGAAACAAAATAGAAAAACAAACTGGTAAATTCATCAAATGCATGCTATCAGATCGAGGCGGTGAATATATGAGTATTGAGTTTATGGATTAACTTAAAGAGAATGAGATTCTCGCTCTATATACTCCTCCGGCTACTCCACATCACAATGGAGTATCTGAAAGGAGAAATCAGACTTTATTGGATATGGTCCGATCCATGTTGAGTTTTACAGATCTACCTTACTATTTGTGGGGGTATGCTCTTCTTAATGCTGCACATCTGCTGAATAGGGTTCCCTCTAAAGTTGTTCCTACTACTCCATATGAGATATGGGTTGGTAGGAAACTGAACCTTAATTATGTTAAGGTTTAGGACTGTCCTGCATACGTCAATGTGACACAGCAGGATAAACTTTTACCTCGAGGGTGAAAAGTTAGATTTGTTGGATATCCTTTGAGTTCCAAAGGATATCAATTCTATGAACCCGAGCATTTAAATGTGTTCATAGCTCGTTTTGCCGAATTTCTTGAAGAATAATTTTTGGTAGAAGGTGGTAATAATAGAAGGGTTGAGCTTGATGAAGTCCAACCTAAAGAAGACAGACCAATAGAGGAATCACAGGTTCAGATAGAAGCAGAACCTTCTAGTTCCACTCTCCGTAGATCTACTATGATATCGAGACCTCCTGAAAGCTTGTATTTGATACACGACAAGAGTCTCGATGTGCTCCTTATTGGGGAGACTGATCTATATACCTACATAAAAGTAATGTTAGATATTGATTCCGCTAAATGGAAGGAAGCCATGAATTCCGAAATATACTTTATGCATCAAAATCAAGTATGGGACTTGGTTTCGCTTCCTGAGGGAATTGTTCCCTTAGGTTGTAAATAGGAGGAATCGAGGGCCTGATTGGGAAGGTTGAAACCTTCAATGCCCGACTGGTTGCTAAAAGTTATACTCAAAGGCCAAGTGTGGACTATGATGAAACCTTTTCAACAGTAGCGATGCTAAAGTCCATTAGGATTTTATTGGCTATTGCTGCTTATCATGATTATGATATTTGGCAAATGGATGTCAAAATGGATTTTCTTAATAGATTTCTTGATGAAGAAATCTATATGGAACAACCTGAGGGTTTTGTCTACAGCCAAAATTTTGACATGTATGTAAGATTAAGAAGTCTATTTATGGACTTAAACAAGCTTCGCGGAGTTGGAATCTTCGTTTTGATGAGGTAATCAGAATGTCTGGTTTTCTCAAAAATGAAGAAAAACCTTGTGTTTATAAGAATTTTAGTGGGAGCATGGTAGTGTTCTTGGTGCTTTACGTTGATGACATCCTGATCATTGGAAATGATCTTGGAATGATGCATGGTGTTAAAGCATACCACTAAAAACACTTCTCCATGAAAGACTTGGGTGAAGCTTCCTATATACTTAGTATAAAACTCTATAGAGATAGAGAAATGATGATGATTGGTTTATCCCAATTTTCATACATAGATAAGATCCTAAAAAGGTACAACTTAGCTATTGTAAAGTTGCTAATATACCTTTTCGACATGGCATTCATCTTTCGAAGAAGATGTGTCCTCAAACAGAAGATAAAAAGGCTAGAATGTCTAGTCAACCTTATGCATCATGCTTAGGAAGCATCGTGTATGCCATGTTATGTACGAGACCTGATAATAGTCATGCAGTAAGCGTTACTAGCAGATATCAGTCAAATCCAGGTAACAACCATTGGATGGCCGTTAAACATATCCTAAAGTATCTAAAAGGTACTAAGGATAAGTTTCTTATCTATGGAGAAGATGATTTACAGATAAGAGGATATATAGATTCTGACTTTCAGTCAGATCCTGGTGATAGAAAGTCTACCTCAGGTTTTGTATTTACTCTTAATAATGTTGCAGTCAGTTGGAAGTTTTCCAAACAAGGATCAACAGCTGATTCCACCACTGAGGCGGAATATTGTGGCATCAGATGCTGCAAAGGAGGCTGTATGGATTAGAAAATTTATCACAGAATAGGGAGTTTCCCAAGCATCGAGAATTCGATCCCGTTGTTATGTGATAATAGTGGTGCCGTTGTATAGGCAAAAGAACTGCGAGCGCATTAGAAATTGAAACATGTGGAACGAAAGTACCACATTATTCATGAGATCATCGCTAGAGAAGACGTTTCCATATGCAAGATATATGGAGATGACAATATAGCAAACCCGCTTACGAAGGCCTTGCCTCCGAGACTATATGATAGACATGTAGAGGCGATGAGTATTAGATACCATCAAATTTGGCACTAGAGCAAGTGGGAAAAATGTGGGAGTTGGTGCTTGGCGAGCCAAATTTTGTTGTATTTATTATAAATATGATGTACATTTTATTTTATTATGAATAAAATTTAGTAATTTTCAGCAATATAATCTTTTATATGGTGAGGGAGTAAAAGACCTTAGAATGAATAGTTGTGCCGTAATTATAAAAGCGCTGCAATTGTTATTGAGAAATGTCACAATATAATTCATTCTAAAAACTTTTCCTGGTCAAGGTTTACATACCTGGTTAGTTAGTAAACCCATGAGACCGATACGTATTGTATATTAGAATTGTTCTAATGGTTTGTCTTAGTAAACCATGAGTCTTAGGAGACTCATATAAACACGTAGGTATTTATTGGATAATTATTGAATGACTCATTCAAAGATTCTTGATAGATGGTACGCCAACGTCAATATGAATCTTTACGAGTGGAATAGCATATTAGCTCATTTGACTTGTGATACCACTGTGGATATGTGAGATATCCTTCATACTTTGATGGTAGTCACGTCAACGATCTCTTAATATCATACCTTCGTTTGTTCGTTGGTATTGACTGATACTCACGATATCCTATGATGTATCCATAGAGGATCTGTTAGTCCCGTGTACGGGATTTAGGTGTCCAATTTGTGATTCTTTAAAATCCTTGGCCGAGGTATGATTCGAAAATAAGTTCCGAATATTTATTTAAAAATCATAAATATGTCGCGACACATGAATTGTTCATAGCGTAGATTTGATGTTTAATCTATATGTCCGGAACAATTCAGATAACCTATGACAGAGAGATTGCATATATGCAATGACTTCGACTTGGATGGTTCAACTTGATTATCCGTGGTCGTCGTAATTTGTGAGTGGACAAATTACGGACATGGAAATGGTTTCTGTGACAGATAAACTTGAACTTAGAGAGTCCCACAATATAAAGTGTACTCGTTGAACACTTGGGCAATTAATTATGGATAATTCAGATTATTCATAATTTACACATGCTTATTAAATAATGTGTATTTGTATACGATACATAATTTAGATTAGATACACGTATTAATCAATTGGATTTTGACATTTGTTTTATTATTATTATTTATTAATTAATTTGTTAATTAATTATTAATAATGATAAAACGGAAGAATATTCTTGGAATATTATTCCATAATATTATTTTGTTTTGTTAATAAAATTAAATAAATTAATTTATTTGTTAATTTATTTATTTATTTAAGATAAGAATATTATTGGAATATTCTTATTAGCTTGGCAAATTTTGATTTGCTATTCCATGTAATTTGGACACATGAATTTAATTAACAAAAATCAAAATAATAATTACATTTTAGATAAGATGAAAATGGTGTCAAAATATTGACCACATAAATTATTTATTTTTGGCTAAAATTGTTTCCAATTTTCGGCCAATGAGGGTTTTATTATAAAAATGGAATTTGTTCCATTTTTTTAGGTTTAGCCACTCTCATGTGTTGAGAACAAAAAGAAAAAATGGGATTAGAGTTCTAAATAAATTGATCAACACCAAAGAAGAATAAATTAAAAAATTGGAAACTTGTAATTAAGATAATGAAAGTTTGTAATTCTAATTTCTTAGTTTTTGTTTCTTAAGCATGAAAATATATATTGGATATGTATTTTACATGTCTTGCTTTTATATGTATAATTGATATGTATATGAAACCAAAAATTTGGTGTTGATTGTTTAATAACCTTAATAGTTTTTCTTTTTAAGCATGTGTTTTAAAGATTAATTAGTGAATTAATCTCAAATTAAAAATTACCATTCTAGAGTGATGTTATTAAAACAAAATATTTTTCATGGAAAAATATGTTATTTGGATGATTTGGGATGTGTATAGGGTTGTGGATTAATTCCAGAAATTTTTCCGAGGTGAAAATGCGAGAAAACGGTGAAATTCACGTCGAAATGGGCTCGCCGCATCACGACTGTGAAACCAGTGAATTAGGCACTGTTCGGGCAGCCCAAGGGCTAACCGATCGCTGCCCGAATCACCGGATTACCCTGGCTCGGCGATTGGTCAATCGGTTTGATCGTTTTCCCATTACGCATAGTATTTATCAAAAAATATTTTCATAAAATAATTCGTCATGTTTCAAAATATATTATGTTATTAAATATTAATAAATAATATATTTAAACTTATTTGGGTGAATTAAAATATTTTATAGTTATTAATTCGTTCGGAAAAATTTTAAAATATTTAAAAACCATTTTTGCCTTCCACCGCGCCTTCTGCTACGTTTACTCCAACAATGTTTGCATGTTACAAATCTCAAGTTACATTTTAGATCCCATGACATGTATATGGTCTTCAAATCATGCCCACGATATCAGTTTAAATTATTGTTTTTCATGATTACATTTCAAGTTCACATCTGTAGTATGAGTTTTCATGTTTTAGGTTTATAGTTCGGGATTTTTCAGTTCATGTATCGTGCTTGCATGTTTTCATTCTACGTTAGCATATTTTCTTTTTAAATGGCATCCAATGTTTCATAATGTTTTAGAACATATGCGAGCGTACGCGGGGGCGTCAGCCCAATCTTGGTACATATGGTGATGCGGGGGAGACGTGATAAGAACCTGCCTGGAACAAAACCAAGCAAACCCCTCCACGTTTTCTAAGCCCCAAGAACCACGAATCGTGATTTTTTAAGAACAAAATCCTTCCAAGATCAAGTCCAACCCTTAAGGAACATTGTCCTTAAGAACCTTTCTTTATTTCTTTGGAGAATCCTATACAGCGATACAGCGCCACAACGCTTGCCACACGTTGAGCTTTTGTTCCATAGAACCAAGGAAGAATACACTCCCTCAAGATGGCACAAGTCACTTTATTTTGTAAAAAAGATATATTCTTAGTTAATTCTCAATTATAATGAATAATGCCACTTTAAATAGGTGGCTAACCCTAATTCTACCCAAATATAATAAAACCCTAGCAAAATAAACCCAATAACACATAAAATACTTTAAAATTTCGTGCATGGGCTTTGTAATATAATTAAAGTTCAGCCCATCACTTAAACAACACATAACCTTAAAAAAATATAAAATATAAAAACTGTAGGGATATCTTGCGTCCTCATTTTGACCAAGAAGAAGTCCGAACTGGAATTTGATGTAAGCTAAAAAGTTGTATAGCTGCGAGTTCTCTTTCCAATGCAACATGAATCACCAAAATCAGACATCGGACATCGGACGAGAAAGTTACGTCCAAATTACGAAGACTGCGTAAATCCCACCACTGCTAATGTACCATTCTGAAATAAAGCCGAAAATAAATCAAGGCAGCCCATGCATGTCCAAAACCCATTTCATTCTTGATTTAGATATAATAAAACCTTCATATAAAGTCTCATGCATGGACCAAACTACAGAACCCAAGGAATCTTCTAAATCCACCAAAATGGCCTAAATACACCAATCTGACCAAGCCATGCAATCAGCCACAACTTCAAGTTAACTTGGCCCAACAAACAGAGCTCATTCTGGATCACATCAAGACGTCCCAATCCTGATTGCTGCATATGTATTTTAAGTTCATGTTTATGGTTTTTACGAAGAACAGCTTTTATAAACACATACAATTTTCAGATCATGTTTATATTTTGTCACACCAACATGTGTTTTCACGTTCATGACTATGTTTTATAATTTAAAATTCATGAACTTCATGTTTACCGTTGCATGCATGTTATAATTATTTAACTATGTTTTCAGACGATGTTACACATTCACTAGTCACGTTTACAGTTTTAGTTCAAGAATATGTTTTCAGGTTCATGTTTTCAGTTCATGATGTAGTGTCCAGACATGTTCTCAGCCCACGTTTTACAGTTTTCATGTCCCCTTATGGTATTTAAGCCATGATTTAAAGTCAAAGCATATCTTTCGTACTCAGTTATGTTGCATCATTATGCTTTAGTTTGCAAGTTATGTTTCAGGTTTCGTGTAGTAATGAAATTTTAAGTATTCGGGGCATTCGATTAAGAATGCACGTTTGATAATATATATGTGTGTGTGTGTGTGTGTGTGTGTTTATGTGTGTGTGTATGTGTGTATGAATACACTCATTCATGCTTATTTATAATATGTCTGAGTATTTATTTATTAAGTCTCTCAAACGACTCACTATTCTTAGTTTTAGTCTTATAGGCATTTCACTCAGGCATGCTAAGGATGAGCTTGGAGAAACAATGGACAATAGTGTTAGGGTTGGTGCTCAGAGCGCCAATTTTCTTATGTATTTCCCTGTAAATACTTATATAATATTTTATTATGAATAAAATAAACAGTTTCTATTATATAACGTCTATTTTTATATGGTAAAGACGTAATAGACCTTAGAATGATTAGTTATGATATTGTTGCAAAATGTATCATGATGTTGTCATTCTTAGACAGTTCATGGTCAAGGTTTACACTACTTGGTCAGTAAAGTAAACCGTTGAGACTGGTACATGTCATATATTGGAATCTTGGATTCCAATGGTTTCTCAGTGAACCATGAGTCTTGGAGACTCGTATAGACGTGTAGGTGTTTATAGCCGATAAACACTTAATGACTCACCGAAGATTCTTAATGGATGGTACACTAACGTCAATAAGAATCTTCTCAGGTTGTGTGAGCATAGTGATTCTTTGACTTGAGATACCACTGTAGATATATGAGTTATCCTCCACACTTAGATGGAAGTCACGTCACCGATCTATTTAGATCAGACCTCCGCTTGTTCGTTGGGTGTGGACTGATACTCAGGATATCCTATGTGTATTGTGTACAGAGCATAGATATTCAATATGGAATTAGCAATCTGTTAAATCTATGGGCCTGTGGTACACTGTAGAAGTTAGTTCTAAGTGTTATTGAGAGATTGCTAATAGAAACGTCAATGTGATTATATCTATAGAGATTTGACGTTTATATCTATATCTCTAGAATAATCTGCATACCTGTGATGGATGGATTATACGTATGCAATAACCTCGACCTGTATGGTTCCCATAGCATCACTATTTGTACAGATCATGGTGTTGTTGTACAAATTAACTATGTGATAAATGAAATTACTCTTTTATCATTTGTGATTAGATCACCAAGATGTATAAAGGATGAAAGGTCCATGTGATTAGTTCCTGGATTGAGATGATATGAGATAGTATCAATCCATGAAGGTTTAATCATTAAATATCCCTAGTCAGAGTATTATCGAGATTAGACATCGATAATGCGTAAAAGACTAGTATTACACTTGTGCGCGTTATGAGGGCATAACGACATAATTCTCATAAATTTGGGTATAGGATACTCATGCAAGTGTAGTAGGAGGTGTTGTTTTACCGATGGTACAGAAAACAGCTTCGCTCTGGATAGACCCCTCGGAATTCCATTGGTAGTATGACTATGTGTCTATGGAAGTCCGAAATCAGGGTAGGTGTATTTGGTCTTAACCTGAGACTTGCACCGCTAATACTTGCGACAATCAATATACTTTGGTTTTAGGTCGTCCAGGGCTTTAACAGGTTCTGTGTACGCCTCTGCTGGGTATATTGAGAATCGTAGTGTGCTGGGTGTGATGTCAAGACGGAAGTATCACTCCAGTCATAGTGGAGATGATGGTCACGTAGGATACGGAACTCGTTCTCTTATATGCTGCAGCTATCAGGATAAAATGACTAGGTCATGTTTATCCAATTATAGAGACTAGTTACCAGAGATCCGATATGTGCTTCGTACGGGGCAGACATATTTCCAGCCCCAGGTCTTGCACGTGACATCTGATACTGGATCGAAATACGCAATACTACGTATACTACGCCTGATAAAGATTACATATTCCTGTAAGGATATTTCTGGAGAATTGGGTAGGCATGGCGCTTTGCTAGAAGCCAACCTTGTCTTGTAAATCGGTACAAACGTAGTACTAGGTACTTACGTGTTCGGATAGTCCGACGACCGTATTTACTGCCAACATATCCGGGGATCTCATGGGTCGCTTCCCGAAGATTCATCGATGACGTATGACTCGCACTTTATTAATCTGGGATTAATTAGATGAGAGAGAAAATTTATCTTGGATTAATTACGGAGATATTTTATCTGGGATAAAATATTATTAAAGAGAGAAAACGATTAATTTGGAATTAATCGATAAATTAATATATTCTATATATTAAACGAAATTGGATTTTGACGCAGAATTGAAATTAGATTTTAATTCGGGCGAACGAGTTAATTTAGAATTAATTCGTTAGTGATGTGAATAGTGATTTTGCTAGGCATAATTATTTAATTACGTCGCAACGGAAAATTCGTTAATTTGGAATTAGCGAACCCGAGCCCGATAGTGTTTGCGAGCGCATTTGCATTTCGTATTCGAGTGCGGCACGCAAGTCACATCAAGCGTCAAATCATTAGTCACATCAAGCGTCAAATCACATGTCACTTTGAGTGATGTGACAATTTGATTGATTGATTGATTGATGGTAGTTGTTGGCAAAGCTTTAATTGTTTTGACTTTTGAAAGCCAAAAATTGTGTATATGATTTTTGGAAAATCAATTACCAATTACACAACACATAACACTCTCTCTCTTCTTTCTTCCTCTCTCTCTCACGCCCACAAGGGGCTGTTTTTCTTCTGGTTTTTGCTTACTGTCGAGACCAAGGAGAAGTAAGTGATGATTTTTGTGGCAAAAATCAAGAGTGCTAGCACACTATAGAGACATACAAAGGTGATAGGGAAACCCACTTGTGAGGTTGGAATCATCAAACAAAGCTTGGAGCTTGATGGATCATGCAAAAGCCGAAAATGGAGGACAAAAGCAGTGGACTGCCGAGAGCTTCAATGGAGTTCAATGGGCTTAAAAAGTTTTGTTCTTCGTCGCATCGCTCAACCGATCATTGTGAGTATTCCGCGACTTCCTTTGATGTATTCACATGTATGTTTTATGCTTGATAATTGATCCTCGGGACTTAGAGATTTCCCAACAATGGTATCAGAGCGAGTAAAAGCATGAAACTTGATTTAGGGTTAAAATTGGGTAAAATGTATTTGAGCATGATTTGATGAAATTGGATGTTTGAGTATGCTTAAATATTGATAACATGGTGTTATGCATTGTCAATTTGATGAATTTTGAATTGGACAAATTTTCCCCAAAATGGTTTGCTTGGCCGAATCATATGCTACCCTAATGTCTTGGTAATTTTTGATTTTTGATTCATTGGATGACTTGAAATCAATTGGGTAATTTTGAATTGGATTTGATTGGATTAAAACCGAATCGATTTGAAAAAACCCTACCATTGCCGAGAGCTTACTAGCATTAAAATGGGTTTGATTTTTGATCATTTGTGTTGGACACTAATTGTTGTTAATAGCATGATTAATTAGACTAATTGGTGTTTTGGAAATATTGATTTGGGTAATTAATTATGTAATACACTTTGTTTAATTAAATATGATTAATTGGATTTTGGCTTGAAAAGTTGTTATTGGGCTAATTTGTCTTGGTTGTACCAAGATGGGTTTAGGCTAAATTGGTTGGATCCAATTGGGCCCAAAACCATTTCCATAAAGTCCAATTATGACTAATGGACCTTTAATATTTAATTGGGCCTAATGGGCCTAAATTGGTTTCTAGGCACATAAAGGTGATTCCTTTAAATGGGCTTTAGTCTTTGGGTTTGACCCAAGTTGACCAAAAGTCCATGCCTTAAGAAATTAATTAAAAGCCCATTGGACTTTAATTAAATTAACATTGGATGTTAATCGGGCTTTGAGACCCGTAACGATTAAATTTGGAATTTAAGTCGTAAAGGTTCATTAATAAAGTGTAATATTTAATTTGAAATTAAATAGCGAATTAGTATTAAATGCAAATTGAACTGGATTTAATTTGTAGTTTAATATAATTCAAGAATTCGTACTTTGAGTACTTATTCGCAAAACGAGTTTGACTCGCACAAAATCAAATCGTTGTTTGAACATTGGATGGTCATTAATTATCGGATTAATTAATTGGATTAGATTGATTGATAACATGCTTGTGTGAATACATGGTTGCGATGCATGAATAATGTATATCGGATGGATATTAGATGGGTGGGGCAATTTTGGAAATTGTTGTAATAAATTTAGAATTTATTAATTGGACCTGCGTGTCCAGCCTATTACCTCCTTACTCTTTGTATTTCTCTTCTCACCTATTCCCCTCAATGTAAATGAGGTTTCTTTAGAAGTGTTATGTAACGGGTAGAAGTAATACTTGTGCTAGCGGGAGAGAGGAAAGAGAGAGATTTGTTCTAGGAACAATATGTTAAGTATCCATCCGCATATCATTATATTTTATTTATATGTGCCTTATTATGTGTTTAGAATGTATGTTTAAGGATGTATGATGATGAGACCTTAACAAAGATAATAAATTGGTTGCCAATTTGCACGCGAAAAACCCTCACAAAATATTAAGCGTTTTTCCTTCCATTGAGCGATTCTTACTCAAGATCCAAGACTGGCATTGGTTTGTTGGCCAAAGTCAAGACCTTTGTCCGTCGAGGATGTGTTTGAATCATGAAAGCTTTGTTCCATATCGGTGTCTTGTCCAAGTTGTGATTTGTTGGCCAAGTCAAGATCACTTCTTGTCCATCGACATTGATTACGAAGCTTTCCAAGGTCAATGGGTCACGCTTAACTGGGATCACTAAGTTTGTTGTGCCAAAGCCAAGACTTAGTTGATTCAGAGGAAAAAAGGTTAGGCAATATATTGGATATATTGGCATATATAGGATATATGTTTCGGACTTGGATGTCCCCCTACTGGATCTAGGAATTGGATGGGATCCAATTGATCTTAGAGATTTACCTAGTTAATTATCATACAATTTGTTGGCCAAAGTCAAGATTGTGTGTTATTTAACGGGATCCTAGCCACTAGGAAACACGGTTTCCCGAGTACTCAACAGAGGGTTAGAGGCTCGCCGAAAAATAGTGGGAGGCAAGTATTAAATTTGCAATATTCGTTTAGTTACTTGCCATACGCGCTCATTCAAATATTTTGTCAAATAAATTATTTATTAGTTGGACTAATATTTAATAGTTGTTTTAAAACAGTTGGACTGTATTCAAACTATTTCATTTATAGTTGATTATATAATTGGATTATAGTAATCAATATATTTGAATTAACTAATTTCAATTAATAGTTGATTTTATAATTGGATTATAGTAATCAATATAATTGAAGTTAACTAATTTAAATTATAGTTGATTATATAGTTGGACTATAGTAATCATTATAATAAATAGTACCTAAATCGTTGATTAAATAGTTGGACTATTAGAATCAAGATAAATTGAAAGATTAGTGTTTAAAACATAATCCTGGGTGAAAATATATTTAAACGACTTTAATTTTCAAATTGGGAATAAAATTTCAGGATGGTCCTGGAAACTAAGAAGTTACTTTATTAGATAAAATAACATCTTAAGCCTAAGCCCGGAATTAAGCAAATAGTAGAACATGATATTTAGAATATTCATGTAATGATAACTTTAGTGCTTAATCCATTAAGCTTGCCAAATAGACTCCTTATTTTCTTAATCAGAACTAAGGATTAGATCATTATATTATGATATTGAAATTGAAGGATCTTCATAGATCTATCTTTAGATCTTTGAAGTACTAAATTGCAATAGTAAACTCTTGGAGAGTTAATGGCTATACTCAATGAGTCAAAGCAAAAGTTTGCAATAAGGCAAGAAGGACGAGGCGCACTTTACTTCGATGTTTTAGAAGGCCAAGGCTTGGCCAAAGGTTTCTGGAATGTGAAAAAGGACAAAGGCAAAATCATTATAATCTTCTGGGAAGACAAAGGACATATCCCAAATAATATCGGCCTCAATTGTGGCAAACGGGATCGCGGAAGCGTGACTGCCATTTAAACAAAGCAGACATGAAGGAATTGAAGACGAGCAAGGCTCCAACTTCAAATATGTTTGTCATAAATATGTTCACTACTAGTATTGAAATTGGATTTTAGATACTTAGTGTGATACATAAATATATACTGATGTGCGGAATCTGCTGAAAGCAGGATACTGACTTCAGTTGAGATTTATCTGCGAATCGAAAACGGGACGAAAGTCGCTGTTTTGACCGTAGATACCTAAGTTTAGGAACTACCCTTCGGGTGTGTACTTAAATTAGGAAACTGTCAAATGTAACTAGTTTGACTAGATACATTATCTCTATATCAGGGTTTAACCCGTTGCGGGTATACATTTATATTCTAGAACACTAAAGTTTTCATTATATAAAGATTATATTGAGATAAACACATTAGATGTGAATAACAGTATTTATATTTTGAATATAAATAAATCTCAAACGTATTACATGACAAACAAATAGCTCAAACTGATTTAATCAGAAGAAACTTAAATGTGGCATTGTTGTCTGGGACAAAATTAAACAAGACTCGTATATCCACACTTTCGAAGTGTGGGTACTAGGAAAAATTTGATTCTATTCAAATAAAGTCTACGAATCTAGTTTTTTAAGCAAAGTGCTTAAAACACCTTTTACTTGGTCAAAGTGTAAATGCCACCGACCTGTTAGCCATTATTCATAGTGAAGTAAGTGGGCCCATATCTAGCTAGGCTAGAAGTGGATATGAATATTTCGTGACCTTTACGGATGTGGCATCGCGTTATGGTTATATGTTTCATTAGAAACACAAATCGGAAACTTTTATAGTTTCGACACGAAATTGACAAACAGATCAGCTAAAGTATTAAATCATCACGGTTAGACCATGATGAAAATACTTAAGCAATAAGTTTTTCAAATACTTGAAAGAGTATAGTATTCTTTCAATGAGGACTCCTCCCGGAACACGTCAATTTACGGTGTGTCCGAACGGATAAATCGAGTTTTGTTGGACATGATAAAGTTAATCATGAGTCGCTCTGAGCTACCATTTCCTTCAACGGATAAGAATTAAACAGTGCAGAACTTATTTAGAATAAGGTTCCATGATAATTTGTTAGACAGACTTCATATTAGATATGAACAGGAAAGAAATCGGGTTTTCTCATTCCTGATGATTTGGGAATGCTAGGCATATGTTTGGATGATACCAAACTAAAACCCAAATCGGATAAGTGCCTAAGTTGTGGGTTATCCTAGGGAAACCAAAGTATAGTACTTATACAACTCACTAGAGAACAATGTAATTGTTGCTCACCATGCGGTTTTCCTAAGAGGAATACCGATATGCAGTGGTAAGTGGGAGGAAAATAAAACTTGATGAAAATCGGAGTAATACTATTCCAGGCACCGAGTCCTAATGGAACACATATAGTTCATCAAGGATGAAACTATACCAATAATCTTCTAATACAAGAACCACGTAAGTCAGAGAGAGTCAGAAAACAACCTGGGGTTTGGGTTTCTGATCTCACCTCATAAAGATGTCAATCTTATTGAGGAACACGAACTGACTACGTATGAGGAAGTGATACAAGGTATCGACTCTCTATTATGGCAAAGTGCCATGATATCCGAAATGGATTCCATGTATATCAACTAAGTTTGGATACTAGTTGATGTACCGCAAGGCATTGTGCCTACTGGTACTATATAAGTCTTCAAGGAAGACAAACATGGAAGGCAACATTCCAACGTACAAAGCTAGGCTTGTAGCGAAAAGGTATCGTTATCAATATTGTGTCGAATACGACGAAACCTTTTACCTGTTGCCATGGTAAATCCATTTGGATAACGCTTGCCGATGCTGCATGTTTCATTTATGAAATATGACAGCTAAACGTCAAAAATCGATTTCCTTAACGGAAACCTTTTGGAGGATTTTTACAACATCCTGTCGATTTTTATCGTACCAAAACTAACAAACAAGGTTTGCAGGTTATACGATCCATGAATGGATTAAAGCAAGCATAGAGTTCTTGGAACTAGCGTTTTGATGTAATCATAATGGTATATGATTTGATTCAAAACGAAAATGATTCTTGTGTATATATGGAGGTTAGTGGGAGCGCACTAACAATGAATGTCCTGTATAATAATGATAATATGTCATTTCTTGGAAATGATATTCCTATAAATGCAATCGGTGAAAGCTTGGCTTTCGAGAAAATTCTCCGTAGAATTCTTGGGAGAAACAACCTTTATTCAAGGAATAAAGATCTACTGGGATAGATTTAAAGTTGTTGATACTCTTCGAGAACTCGTACATTGAAAAATGTACGCGACCTGGTGTCTCATACGCTTTGAGCATATGGATTCACAATCAGACCAATCCAAGTGATAGTCACTGGATTGATGTTAAGAACATCTTTAAGTATCTTAGAGAACTAAGGATGTTGTCTTAAACTATGGATAAGGAGAACTTGAAGTGACTCGGATCACTACTGCAAGTTTCCAAACCGATAAGACGACTATAAGTCGTAACAACGGTACTATACAGTTTGAATAACAGAACAGTGAGCTGGAAATCTTCCAAGCAAGATACTGTTACCGAATAAACAATAAAAGTGGAATATTGCTGCAGCTGAGGCAGCAATAGAAGCCATTTGGGTCGATAATAATCTAATTAGATTAGATATAGTTATGTTAGCAGCTGAGTAGGCTACAGTACAGGCTAAAGAATTAATGGTCTCATCAACGATCCAGATACATACTTCAACTATTCATCTGATTCGTTCGGATCATACATCGTTGCGATGTGATGATCGAATAAATCACATCAGATGATAATCATGTAAATCCGCCGACGAAAGTATTTTCTCAGTAATTTGAGCGAAACGTACATAGTTCGGGTGTAAGACACTCGAGTGACTAGCTATAGGCCAAGTGGGAGATTGTTGGACAGTTATGACCCATAGCGTCACTATTTGTACAAATCATGGTGTTGTTGTACAAATTAACTATGTGACAAAGAAAATTGGTCTTTTATCATTTATGATTAGATCACCAAGATGTATAAATGATGAAAGGTCCATATGATTAGTTCCTGGATTGAGATGATATGAGACAGTATCAATCCACGAAGGTTTAATCATTAAATATCCCTAGTCAGAGTATTATCGAGATTGGACATCGATAATGCGTAAAAGACTAGTATTACACTTGTGCGCGTTGTGAGGGCATAACGGCATAGTTCTCATATATTTGGGTATAGGATACTCATGCAAGTGTAGTAGGAGGTTGTGTTTTACCGATGGTACGGAAAATAGCTTCGCTCTGGATAGACCCCTCAGAATTCCATTGGTAGTATGACTATGTGTCTATGGAAGTCCGAAATCAGTGTATGTGTATTTGGTCTTAACTTGAGACTTGCATCGCTAATACTTGCGACAATCAATATACTTTGGTTTTAGGTCGTCCAGGGCTTTAACAGTTTCTGTGTACGCCTCTGCTGGGTATATTGAGAATCGTAGTGTGTTTGGTGTGATGTCAAGACGGAAGTATCACTCCAGTCATAGTGGAGATGATGGTCACGTAGGATACGGAACTCGTTCTCTTATATGCTGCAGCTATCGGGATAAAATGACTAGGTCATGTTTATCCGATTATAGAGACTAGTTACCAGAGATCCGATATGTGCTTCGTACGGGGCAGACATATTTCCAGCCCCATGCCTTGCACGTGACATCTGATATTGGATCGAAATACGCAATACTACGTATACTACGCCTGATATAGATCACATATTCCCGTAAGGATATTTCTGGAGAATTGGGTAGGCATGACGCTTTGCTAGAAGCCAACCTTGTCTTGTAAATCGGTACAAACGTAGTACTAGGTACTTACGTATTCGGATAGTCCGACGACCGTATTTACTACCAACATATCCGGGGATCTCATGGGTCGCTTCCCGAAGATTCACCGCTGACGTATGACTCACACTTTATTAATCTGGGATTAATTAAATGAGAGAGAAAATTTATCTTGGATTAATTACGGAGATATTTTATCTGGGATAAAATATTATTAAAGAGAGAAAACGATTAATTTGGAATTAATCGATAAATTATTATATTCGATATATTAAACGAAATTGCATTTCGACGCAGAATTGAAATTAGATTTTAATTCGGGCGAACGAGTTAATTTAGAATTAATTCGTTAGCGACGTGAATAGTGATTTTGCTAGGCATAATTATTTAATTACGTCGCAATGGAAAATTCGTTAATTTGGAATTAGCGAACTCGAGCCCGATAGTGTTTGCGAGCGCATTCACATTTCGTATTCGAGTGCGCACACAAGTCACATCAAGCGTCAAATCATTAGTCACATCAAGCGTCAAATCACATGTCACTTTGAGTGATGTGACAATTTGATTGATTGATTGATTGATGATAGTTGTTGGCAAAGCTTTAAATGGTTTGACTTTTGAAAGCCAAAAATTGTGTATATGATTTTTGGAAAATCAATTACCAATTACACAACACATAACACTCTCTCTCTTCTTTCTTCCTCTCTCTCTCACGCCCACAAGAGGCTATTTTTCTTCTGGTTTTTGCTTACTGCCGAGACCAAGGAGAAGCAAGTGATGATTTTTGTGGCAAAAATCAAGAGTGCTAGCACACTATGGAGACATACAAAGGTGATAGGGAAACCCACTTGTGAGCTTGGAATCATCAAACAAAGCTTGGAGCTTGATGGATCATGCAAAAGCCGAAAATGGAGGACAAAAGCAGTGGACTGCCGAGAGCTTCAAAGGATCATGTATGTTTTAAACTTTAATTAAAAAGTTTTGTTCTTCGTCGCATCGCTCAACCGATCATTGTGAGTATTCCGCGACTTCCTTTGATGTATTCACATGTATGTTTTATGCTTGATAATCGATCCTCGGGACTTAGAGATTTCCCAACACAGAAAGTTTATCTGTGTTCGTCATAATTTACGGGTGGGTAGATTATGGACACGAAATTAGATTTTATGACGGATATGCCTGAACCTAGAGAGTCTCACTAATGAAATATACTCATAAAGCACTGGGGCAACTTTTATGAATAATACTGATTATTTATAAGTCGTTTAACGGTTAAACAAAAAATACATGTAAATGGACCTAATGGTCATTTCTTAATTAATGTGTATTTGTATTTAATATTTGATTTTATTAAATACACATTAATTAAATTTCAAATTGTGATATTTGATATATATCATTGATATGTATTTTGATTATTTAATGTAAATATAATACATATATTTAAGATATTTGTATTTAATTATTTAATTATTTAAATGTTAAATAATTAAATTAATTAAATTGAAAATATCTTAAGTCATGATTTACCTTTTAAATGGCCATTTTTGATTAGATACACTTGTTATTTTTCATTAAATGCTTTAATGATAAAATAACTAAAAGTCAAATATATCTTTTTCATTTAATTAATTGAAACAAATTGAAAATATATTGATATTTTTTCTAGCTAGTTTCGGCCATCAGGGGAAAATATATAAGTTTTTTTTTTGTTTCATTTTAATTTAATATAAAAAGTTACCAAAATAATTACAAAGAAAGTTTGAGAGAAAACGGTTGAAGAACAAAGGAAAAATCAAGGAAAATTTTGAATTTTGTAAGTATTTTCTAACTTTCTTCAACTAGAAATTTATTTCTATAATTCTAGACTTCAACATGTGTTGCTTAGAATTTTCTCTACTGTTTAAGCATGTAATTAAATGGTTGGGAACTTGTTTGAAAGATGTTAGCATGTGTGATTAACAAAGTAAGCTTATATTTGGTTATTAAGCTCTCTTTTGATTATTTGATAATCAAGTTGTCATTCTAGAATTTTTAGGCCACTCATTGATGACCTAGAATTGTTCTTATTTTAATTCAAGGTGGTGAGACTTGTTTGGTGTTGTGAAAATTGAATTAAAGTGTTGGATTTGAGTAATTTGGTGTAATTTGAGGAAATTATAAAATTACGGTTCTTAACCCTTTCCAAATTTGGGGCTTTTCATATATGTGTTAAATAATGATGTATATATGATGTATATTAAATTTGGTGTTGATTGAATTTGATCTTGACTTATTTTGAACAAGATTGGGCTAAATTATAAATCCTGGAAAGTTCAGGGAACTCTCGACAATTTCAAAAAATTGGAATTTTTGTTGCAATTTGTATTTTGATGTATTAGACATGTATAAATCATTTTGGGATTGATTTGGAATCACTTAAATATGTATTTGACAATTTGAGGACCAAAATGAATAAAATGTAAACTTTGGGGTCAATTCAGAAATATAAAGAAAACTGGTTTATGGGTAAAAAAAATTAGTTTTTAAGTATTGAGTAATTAGAATAAATAAGTTTATTTTAATTACCCGAGAAAAATTATTGAAATTGAAAAATTTTGATTTTCTGCGTTCTGTTGCGTTTACCTAAATTTGCCCCCTAAAACCCCAATAAAATGGTATCAGAGCGAGTCTGATTCTGAACACTCGATATGATTACCCTCATGCATGGGGTCATGGTCCAGCTCAGGTAGCATCTATAGTGAATGAGGAAAATATTGTTAAAAGATCAAAAGAAAATGGAGCTGTTGAATTTGATGGGAAGAAAGATCTCATAGTAGTTGGGAATTTCTTAGACATGGTTAAAAAAGGTTTTGAGTTGATGAGGTTGAGTGATGAACAGAAGTGCCATCATGTTTATCGACTTTTGATTGAGCAGGCTGATAAATGGTGGAAGAGTGGAAGAGTGTAAATTCACAGATGCTAATATGTTGACTTGGGAGAAGTTTAAGAATGAATTCATAGCTAATTACATGAATTCTACTTTTATGGATGAGATGAGGAGGGAATTCTACAAGTTAACTCAGGGTAATCACACCGTAGATCAGTATGACACTTTTTTTCACGAGTTAATGCAGTTTGTTCCACACTTGAGGGACAATGAGCATGTCAAGATGGATCACTTTCTTAATGGTCTGAATGTTGAATTGAGATCTAGGATCAGATTGTTTACAATGAACAGTTTGACAAAGATGGTAGATTATGCTAGAAAACCAGAGTTGTAGAAAGAGAATGGAAAGTGGGCAATATTATCAGATGAGGAAGAGAAATAGAGAATGTCGATCCTTTGGGGAAGGAAGTCAGAGTAAAAATGAGAGTGACTCGACCTAGCGGGAGTTATCAGATGAGTTCTGGACAGCCTCATAAATAAGCTAGATATATAGTTAGTCAGAATTCAGTGAGAGCACCTAGTGGTCAACAAAGTCAAGCTCTAGATAGAAAATTTCCACAATGTGCTGCTTGTGGAAAGAATCATTACAGAGAGTGCAGATTGGGTTCGAAAAGTTACTTTTTATGCAGAGAAGTGGGACACATGAAGAGAGATTGCCCTTATGCTAATAATAATAGTGGACAGATTCAAAGGACAACTATCTCTCCAGCTCAGAATTCCAGAGGCACTTATGATCAGAGTGGGGTTCTAGTTCAGACTTCTAGAGTTCACACAGGTACAAGTGCGCAAAGTAGAGTTACTTCAGGTGGTCAGACTAGCAGACCTAGAGCCCAAGCTAGGGTATTTTCTATGACGCAGCAGGAAGCTTCAGCAGCGCCAGACGTTATCACTAGTATGTTCTATCTTTGGTCGAAAGGCCTGAATACTTATTGATCCTGGTGCTACACATTCTTTTGTTTCAAAATCATTTGCATTGCATGCCGATATGGAAGGAAGTGAGCTAGATTGTGAGTTAGTTATTGCTACTCTTGTCGGATATTCCATAATTGCCAAGCAAGTTTATAAAGGATGCATAATCCATGTTGGTGAGCATAAGTTGTTAGTAGATTTTATTTGCATGGAGATACGTGATCGATGTCATTTTGGGCATGGATTGGTTATCCAATTATCGTGCTATAATAAATTATCATGAGAAAGTTGTGGAGTTTGAAGGTCTGGATGGGCAAATATTTTCTTTTAGATGGGAGAGACGACTTGTTCCCTCGTATGTGATCTCTATAATACGAGCTAGTAAGATGTTGATGAAATGTTCTAATACCTATTTAGCTCACGTGGTAAATACTAGTATGGGTATATCTGAATTATATGAGATTTATGTTGTGAGAGAATTTATTGATGTATTTCTAGATGAACTACGTGATTTACCACCAAACAGGGAAGTTGAATTCAATATCGACGTAATTCCTGGTACAACCCCTAATATCGCTAGCTCCTTACAGGATGGCTCATGTAGAGTTGAAAGAGTTGAAGGTACAGTTACAAGAACTGTTAGATAGAGGCTTAATAAAGCCTAGTTCTTCATCATAGAGTGCACTAGTGTTATTCGTGAAGAAGAAATATGGTTTTTTGAGATTGTGTATCGATTATCGACAGTTGAATCGGGTTACCATTTGCAACAAGTATCCTTTTCCTCAAATTGATGAACTTTTTGATCAATTACGGGGAGTCAATGTATTTTCCAAGATAGACTTGAGATCCGGGTACCATCAGCTAAAAGTGAGGGAAGTAGATATATCTAAGACAACTTTTAGGACCCGTTATGGACATTATGAGTTTTTAGTAATGCTATTCAGGTTAACTAATGCACCAACTGTTTTTATGGACATGATGAACCGGGTATTCAGACATTACCTGGATAAGTTTGTCATTGTGTTTATCGATGACATCTTGGTGTATTCTAGTAACGAAGATGAGCACAAAGAACATTTAAAAATGGTTTTACAGACCTTGAGAGAGAAGCAATTGTATCCCAAGTTTAGCGAGTGTGAGTTTTTGCTTGACAGAATTGTTTTCGTAGGCCATGTCATTTCAGCAGGATGTATTTTTGTAGATTCCAATAAGATAGAAGTAGTGGTTAATTGGGAACCTCCTACCAATGCAACCGAGATACAGAGTTTCTTGGGATTAGCATGCTATTACCGATATTTTGTCCAGGAATTTTCTATCATTGCATCACCATTGTCGAAGCTTTTAAAGAAGAATGTAAAATTTGAGTAGGCTGAAGAGTGTCAGCAAAGCTTTGATAAGCTTAAGGAGTGTTTGGCAACAGCTCTAATTCTTATACTTCCGTCTGGTGGATATGTGGTGTACAGTGATGCCTTGAGAAACGTTTTGGGTTGTGTATTGATGTAACATGGGAAGGTGATTTCTTATGCTTCTTGACAGCTTAGGCCTCATGAATTGAATTAACCTACTCATGACTTAAAGTTAGCTATAGTAGTGTTCGCATTGAAGATTTGGAGATATTACTTATATGGAGAAAAATGTCAGATCTTCACGGATCACAAGAGTCTCAAGTATCTACTTCACGTAGAAGGATTTGAATATGAGGCATAGACGATGGATCAAGCTATTGAAAGATTATGATTTTACTATCAACTATCACCCGGGAAAAGCTAATGTAGTAGCAGATGCTTTTAGTAGGAATTCCATAAGTACTTTAGCTCACATGGAAATCGGTCAATTTCCATTGCTAGTGGAACTCCAATCTTTGAGAGTTGACTTATCAGTTGGTGATTCAGGATCTCTATTAGTAACTCTTAAGTCAGACCTATATTAATGGATAGAATCAGGGAAGCTCAGACTCATGATGCCTTTTTTATGAGAATCATTGATGAAGTGAAAAAGGAAGAACGATCATATTTTCCGCTTTAAGATGGTGATACTTTGATACACGAAGATAGATTATGTGTACCTGAAGTTGAGATCTTGAAGAGAGAGATCATGGAAGAAGCTAATTGTTCTGCTTATTCTATACATCCAGGCAGTACTAAAATGTATAGAACTCTTAAAGAGAACTATTGGTGGAAAATCATGAAGAAGAATATAACAGAATTTATATCAAAATGCTTAGTGTGCCAACAGATTAAAGCAGAGCACCAGCATCCTGTGAGTACTTTACAGTCGCTTCCTATTTCTGGGTAGAAGTGGGAACACATCATTATAAACTTCGTGTCAGGATTGCCTCGTACGAAGAAATAACATGATTTAATATGGGTAATTGTTGACCGGTTGACCAAATCAGCTCATTTTTCTAACTGTCAGAGTAGATTATTCTCTGTATAAGTTAGCAGAAGTCTATGTTGATGAGGTAGTGAGACTTCACGAAGCTCCAGTGTCAATCATATTAGACAGAGATCCAAGATTTACCTCCAGATTCTGGCCAAGTCTACAAGAGGCTTTGGGTACTAAAGTAAACTTCAATACTTCTTTTCATCCTCAGGCAGATGGGAAGTCAGAGAGAACCATTCAGACATTAGAGGATATGTTGAGGGCTTGTGTTATGGAGTTCAGAGGTAGTTGGGATCAACATCTATCCTTGATGGAGTTTGCCTACAATAACAATTACCATGCTAGTTTGGGCATGGCACTTTATGATGCATTATATGGGAGGAAATGCAGAACTCGTGTTTCTTAGGATGAAGTAGGTGAAATGAAACTCTTAGGTCCGGAGATTTTTCAAATTACTGTTGATAAGGTAGAAATAACAAGAGCAAAGTTTAAGACCGCTCAAGATAGGCAGAAAAGCTACGCGGATCTGAAAAGAAAAGACATCGAGTACCAAATGGACGATAAAGTATTTTTGCAGGTTTCTCATTGGAAGTGTTTCATGAGATTTGGCAAGAAATGGAAGTTGAGTCCTCAGTTTATTGGGCCATACGAGATCGTGGAGCGAATTGGACCAGTTGCTTACAGATTGGCATTGCCACTAGAGTTGTCAACGATTCACAATGTTTTCCACGTGTCCATGTTGAGGAAGTATAGACCAGATCCTTCTCACATTTTGTAAGAACAACCAGTTGAGTTGAGAGAAAAATTGACATATGTAGAAAACTAGTGAGAATTCTGGCTAGAGAGTTGAGACAATTGAGAAACAAGATGATTCCGTTGGTAAAAGTCATATGGGGTAAACACTCAAAAACATAAGCTACTTGAGAGCGTGAGGAAGACATGCAGAATAAATATCTTCACTTGTTTCCACCCTCATGTATGTGAATTTCGAGGACGAAATTCTTTTAAGGATGAGAGAGTTGTAACATCCCAAATTTATTTATTCCCATATTTTAATTTAGTAATTTTGATGTGTTGAAAATTTATGGACTTAATTGTTGGATTTGTAAAATTTTGAATTAAAATAATTAAATGGATAAGTTGAGGGGTGACAAATGATAATTGTCATGTTTGCATAAAAGAAATTTGCACATTTTCTTCTTTCTCCAGTGGCCTTTTCGTGAGAAACAACAGAGCGAGAGAGAGAAAAAGACAGAGAGGGAGGAAAAAAAAAGAGAAAAGTGAGAGTTTTGGCCCCGTTCCATCCGATCCGGAGCCGATCTCGATCGGGTCTTTTAGAAGAAATGTAGATCTTTACGAGAGGATCATTTTTACGGTGGTTTCATCTAGGGAAACTTCTGATTTTTGTAGATTTTTTGATAAAGAACTTTTATGGTTTTTTCTCAATTTCTCGTTGATTCAGAACTCTGATTGACGAACTGTCGGCGACATTGGAACCGAGAGTGGGAGACGAACACTCGTGCCTTACGCAGTGGCAAGTGAGGCCCATGAACGGCTTGGAGGTGAGGCGCATGGCTCCCACGCGCATGAAAGAATGTTCTCACCGACTTCTCAAGTATTCCTCCGTGCTTTCCCGACTATTTCGAGTAGTAACGGACCTCCAAATCTTGATTTTTGTATAATTTATCATTATAATCGGTTTATGCATGTTATGTAATGCAGAACGTAATTTGCTTTAAAGTATGATTAATTTACTTGTTTAGACTATGTAAATGATTGCCTTATCATTTTAAGTGAATAAGGGATTTAATCGGAGAATATGGTCGAGTCAGACTATGTGCGGGAAGTTATTGTAAGCCCGAGATTTGGGTTGTTGCTGTTGAGTTGAATTGTGGATGTGTATGTTGTGAATAGAATATGAATGTAAGTTTGATGAGTATGGATTGTGTAATGGAAGTTTATATTATAGATGGAACTCTGTCGAAATTTCTTTAGATTTATGAGAGCCACTGTGTCACGTTTCTTGCATATTCTTTCATATATTCTAGCTAGGATTATGTTCCTTATCATAAATTTTTTTGTCTCTTTAGGTGATTGTGATATCGTTGACGGGGACGGTCCTGCTGTGTAGTGTATTTTCTCTGTAGTCAACTTACCATGTGTGTTGATAAGCTTATAACGTTGATGTTTTCCAAAATATATAGTATGTATGTTTTCTTAAATGAATTTTCAAGGTAATGCATAAAATATTTTAGTTTTAGAAAGTTTATATTTTGATATAAAAGAATGGATCAAATATTGATTATGTTGAAATCATGAGTTTGTGATATATGAGAAATTTACATGATTTTGATATATATGAGCATGTATTTTAGAAATGATTTTTATGCAAGGATGTGGTCCGTGTACTTATACGTGCCATATGATTTACCGTGAGACGAGGTCTCATGTTGCTAGTTTTGCTCCGGATGCCAATTATTGTAGTGGGGACGCCCTATGTTGTCAGCTTTGTCGTATTGTCACGAGTGTGCATATAGATGAATTGACAGTTTAATTTTATACACAATATTTTTATGCAGAATGAGATTTATGATTTCAAGTAAATGATTTATATATCAGTTTATAGATTTATGTATTTTTTATAATATGAAAGACTTATTCGATCCGCCTTGTTACTTTTGTATCCAAGGCACTAAGTTGTGATTCATTGCACTAAGCATGAGCTTATCTCTTTCTTTAAATTTTACAGGTTAAGCAGATTAGTAGATCCTCCTTTGTTATCTGTTGTTTCTTCATCATTTTCTGCCAGTAGAGAACGGTTGTGCCAACAGTAGAGTGTTTTTGTTATGTTTTTGGGATTAAGGTTTAAATGTCTTCCTTATATGGATTATTATTTGGTTATAGGCACTAAGCCTATATTTGATACGTCGATGTTTTTACATTTTATCATGGACGATCATTTTTGAGTTGGATCATGGAGATACTATATATATGATTGAATTTGTTCATATTAGATTTTACCTTTGTATTCGGAGGATTAGTTCATTTTACAGGGGAAACTCTGTCTGTTTCACATCTTCATGTCACCCTTACCCTACCTAAGGGGACGGGTGTGACATCGCTAGTACCATATGATATTGGCTATCCCACTTATGGGCGGATTGTATCTAGAATGCTAGTCTATCTAGTTTGCAAAGGACCTGATTGTTAAAAAAAAACTATGACTCTGAACATTTTGGAGTAAAGATTCTCATAAGGCGTCAAAGCCAGCACCTATTACTTTTAAGGATTTTATATATATATATATAGAGTAAAGTTATTTCATTGATTAATGTTAATTTATAAATACAAATATATCATATTTTATTACAAATACATAAAGTCACCCAAAAGATGAATATAAAGGATATTCCTAATTGACTTTTCAGAAGTGCAACAAATTTTTCGGTATCTTTGTCTTACTTTAGTTGACCTCATTGATTGTAGTTGTCAGTTGAAGCAGAATGTAGTTAAACATTTATTGGTTATTCCAATTTCTTTTGTAACCACCTCATATATTTGAGTAAAGTTTGTTTAGTTTTGAAAGTTAGCAACAACAAAATTGTATTCAAATATGTTTTCTTAACTCAGCAACATGATGTATACCTTTGAAATATGTGTGCTTCTATCTCTTGATGTGAAATCATAGTTAAGACCAACACTAGCAAGGAGGCATAACACAAAGTCATTATCACTCTTTGTATAGTACTCATGGAGCCCTTTCTTGTAGTCTATAACAGAATCCTCAAACAAAGAATTCTAGCTCTAGATCGAGCACCAAATTGATTGGATAAAGTTGTCCATACTTCATAGGAAGTGGCACAATCTATCACAATGATGTGAGTATCTAGCTTATTAGGTTTTGATCATATTTAATCCATGTAGCATGTTCAAGATATGGTGCCATCAATGAAACCTATGAGGCCATTAACATGGAGTCATGGATACTAGCTAAGATCTGGATTCGTAATAAAATGAAGTTTAATTGTGTGAGCTTAATGGGTATTATGAAGGTGTATGAGTTACAGGTATTTGAATTATTGATATTCATCTCATTTGCTTGATTGTTTCATGTCTGAGTATTACTGATGCAGTGATGCTTGCCATTATATAGGCTCTAATACCCAACTTAAGTTTTATGAAATCAAAACTAGAAAGGTAAGAATGCTAGCCAAAAAAAAAAGGCACTATTCCATTGAAATGAACTTGGTTTACAAAGTTATGAAACCTTATAATTTATAGAGCTAAGAGAGCTATGTAAAGCATCTAATAAATTGTAGAAATATCTTCATTTACAGTTGTAAAAATTTTAATCTCAACCATTCCTTCTTTTTGGTTAATCACGGTCCTTCATTTAGTAAATTGTTTTCAGTCATAAGGGAGGATCATATTCTGTAGAATTGTTCTTCCAAGTATGCATTTCCACCTCATTTCTGTACAGTTTTCAGCTGTTGATGAAGTCAACTGATTATACTACCAAGTGTACTTCCGGTGATGCACCAACATGACTTGATTAATTGATATGCTCTTCTTTATTGACCTTGTTTTCAACATACTATGATTTATTTATTTTTAATAGATACACTTGTATAAATGAAATCAGAAGATACAATCGTATATTATTGTGAACAATGTAATTACATGACCAAAAATACAATTTGAATAACTACTTAGGAATATCTAAGTCTTATCATAGTTTAAGAGAAAACCTAACAATATAAAATAATTTTTGTAATATGTATTCCTTATAATTGGCAGAAAATTTCACACCTAAAACTATTATAGGTACAGAGAAATTAAGGAAAGACTAAGCCACGAATTGAATGTGGGGTATTTTTAAAAATAAATATAAAAATAAGTTTAGTTTGAAGTTATGCGAAGTTAAAAACTCAACTTAATCCAAATTTAAAATTCAAACTATTAGCTTCACAAAGTATCATGTACGAACATGTCAGAGGAGCGGGTCCTTAACTTCCTTAAACTTGAGTCAAATTTTGTTATTAATTGACCTATGCTTGAATTAAATTTGGGTGCAAATACAAACTCAATCCGTAAACGTGTTCCCCAAAGTAAAGGAAAGCTACTCCCACATAATGTACAAGAGGGATTCGAACTATCAACCACAACACATGAAATACGAAAGTTCCTACTACTAAACTAACTAGTAGTTTACTTGTTCTCAAGTAATTGATAATGGAAAAGAATTGTAGTTTTTCGTAAACAAGGAAAAAAAATTGTATAAAACTTGACATGTTGTTAAGTTATTATAAAATCATGTATATGGATGTTGAGTTTAATCTCAGATTAAACCCACCCTTATAAAAGATTAAAAAAATTAAAAAATCGGTTATTTAAATATTTGGTAACATAAAATTTTGGATATTAGATATGAAATTTTAGGCCATTGAACATGAAAATATAGACATTAAACACTAATTTTTCCTTTTACTATATAGACAAAAGATTTGACATTGATTTGATATTGATTGTGTCCCATTTGATTTTTTTAGTATTAACTTGAAATTTTAGACATAAACATAAAAATTGGGCAATAAACATGCAAAATCAATAAACTTGAAAATTATTAACATTAACCTGAAGTTCTGGTCATTAAACATGAAAATAGGGCGTTGAACATGAAAAATATTTTCACACGTGACATAAGATTTTGACATTTCACACGTATATTATTGCTTATCTGAAATTTCATAGCATTAACATGCAAATTTTGACAATAAACATGAAAATAGTGCATTAACCTGAAAATTTAGATAATAATTATAAACGTAGGACATTAACACATGAAAATAGTACATTAACCTGAAAATTTAGTGTAATGACCAAATATTTTACAATATCGTTAAAGTCGTATCTCGATAACTTAGATAAGAATTTTTCCCAAACTTGAGGAGAATTTTGAAGGCGACTTAGTGCGCCCAAGGGCGAGAAATCGGAGACGACCCAAATGGCCCTGATATGGTTTAATAGGCCTAAATCAAAAACAAATCCATATTTATTAATAGTCCTTAATTAAAATCAAACAAGCCCAAGCCCACTAAATATAAGTAAATTTAGGCTCAACCCCCTTAATTCTAGAGAATTGGATAATTTTCAAGACCTTATCATAAGTGTAAAAATGAACCATCATCTTCACCAAATTAGTCCACTTTGGCCGAACCTATCCCAAGCAAAACACCTTCGATTTTCTTCATTTTTCTCACCAAATTTCAAGAGGAATCAAGTGCTAATCAACATAAATCATGTGTAGGAAGTAGAAGGCAAGCCTTAGGAATTTAATTGGAGAAACAACTTGATTTAATGTAAGAAAATCTTGAACCAAATCTTAGAAAGTTAGATTTTGGTGAAATGATGTTAGATTATTGTAATAGGCATGCATTACATTGTATTAAAGTAGCTATTGATCTCAGATTTGATTATATATAGAAACCCAAAAAAAAAAAAAATAGAAACCCTAAAGGTTATACCAAACTAGGGTTTATGAGGTTAAGAAGTAGTATTGAAGTTAGAATGTTAGATTAAGGATGATTGAAATGTGTAATGTTGAATTAGTATGTTTGTATGTGAAAAATTTTGGAGACTAAGGTAGATGATGATTTCGGCCATGCTAGGAAGTGAAATGAGGACTATTTTTGAATGTGTTATGGAGTTTAGAATCACGTTGTTGTAAAATGAGGGTAGAGTTAGCTAAGATTGTAGAAATTATGAAATTTGTGCATTTTCTATGCCAAGTGTTCGATAAAATTCTAATTTTCCAAATTGAAGGTATTAAGTAAGACAGCGAAATAAGGAAGTTAAAAAGCGAAGTTGGCTTGCAATATTTTCTGGACATATTGAAATAATTCATTTATAAGTTGAGATTCTGACGTCCGATTGATGAACCATTAAAGTTTTAGTAAACTAGACACATAACAGAATAACATATCCAAAAATCAGAATTTTTAGACTTAAGGGTAATCCAAACCGAATTTTTGAAATTAGGCATTCTACAGTTCACTGAATTCTATTTTTATCCGGACAGCCCCTAACGATTGGCCTATAACTTGAGTTTCGTTAATCAAAATCGAATTCCGTAAAAATCGACATAAATTAGACACATTAAGTTACATCTTATTAAATTTTTAGCCTTTGATTCAATCCCAATTAATTGCAGTGAAATTTCAAAATTAGTCATTGAGCAACGAATATTTCAACGGCTGAGTAAAGTCTAAGTTTCTGCGGCCGCGCTTGCGTAACTTCAAAACTAGGTCCGTAAAACTTATAGGTAACCTAAATATTTCCAATACCCAGCAAGGTTGAGTGCCCATGCATTGCATAGTTTATTGTGTTTTACGAAAAGTATTCCGAGTTATAGAAACTAACAATTGCCTTGACAATAGATCAGCGCCAGGATTTTCGACGGTCACCAACGCCATGAAGCGCTCTCGATTCACCATAAAACTGTGAGTGAAGTACTTGATTTCAGATTTATTTATTCATTTTTTAAATTTTGTTATTTACGATGGATTTATGATTTATCATGAGCTTTTGACCGGCGTAAACACACACGTATAACGCAAGCGCACGTATCGTTCAAGTAGTATAAAAATATTGATCCCACGAGGACTTAATTCCTACTGTTGTTATTAATTGATGAATCTATTTATTTACAAATATCTAATTAAATGGAGAAGAGAATGATTGTTTGATTAGTTGAATGTGGTTTTACAAAATAAATAAATAAAAAGACAAAAGAAAATACTAAGGAAAATAACAAAAGACACAAAGATCTAGGGTCGTGAATCATTCTAATATCATTTAAAAGATGAAGTGGTTATTTTATGTTTATGTAATAAATCAGTTTACTAACCTGGAACACTAAATTATGCAAAAGCCTTTGTCGATGGTCAGACGCAAATACCCAGTTTAACCCAATTGAACCATATGTCTATGTCAACCAAATTATCTGGATTCATTAAGTTTAAGTTCCAATTGTGGCTACCCCCGCCCGACAGGTATATTCATATCCTGTAAGGAAATCTATTAAAGGGTATCTATCCTCAAGGAAGATCGTGGGCTATTAAATCTAAGGCTGAAACCTAAAATCCCTATGTCTAGTTCATTTTAGATTTACCACATCAATCTTATTGGTGATCAGACAACAAGAAGCATTAAGCTTAAGATTAATAAGTAAACCTTTAAATTACCCAAACTATAAAATAACCTCTTATAAACCGGTGATATTAAAATTCATCACAACCCCAGATAACTAACACATAACTAGGGCTAGTAACAACTTAAAAGTAAAAGACATAAAGTAAAAATACTGAAAAGCAAAAGACATAAAGTAAAACTGAAAAGTAAAATAAAATAAAATGCTAAGGTAAAAGGAATTACTTTTACTACTACTAATTTAGATATCTCTCAAAAAATAATATATAAACTTGTGATTCTTTCTTCAACCAGTCATATAGGCGGTAACCTGATTAAGTGAAATTAAGTCCAACCAGCCATAAAGGCGGAACCAAAATAAATTACCAACCGACCAATCTGGCGGTATCCTTTATTAGTCAGGTTTAAACCAGATTAAAATGAATTACCAACCGACCAATCTGGCGGTATCCTTTTTAAGTCATATTTTAAATAGTGAATATATTATTTTTAAGGGAGATTAATCTAAATAGTAACAGTAAAAAAATTACCTTTCACCCTAGCTGGGGAAGTTACCTCCTCATGGTAAATAGTAAAAACTGTAAAAAGTAAAAAGTAAAAATTAAATTACTATTATTACAAAACGTAATTAAAATTATTTACAAAACTAAAAACTAAAAATAAAAAAAAAACTAAAAACTAAAGAATCTAGAGAGAGAAACTCTCTCTTTAGAAAGAATTTAAGAGAGAGGAAGGTACACTGAATTCTGAAATCTCGAGCTCAATTTATAGGCCTCGGTAGGATCCAGCGTCGCGACGCCAGATCCTCAGCGTCGCTACGCCAGATTTGTCGACGTGGCACGCTCTGGTTCACTGGTTTGAAGATTCTGGATAAGCTGATAAGGTGACACGTGTCAGAGTGGTTGGGCTTCAATTATTGTGACACGTGGCGGCTTCTGATTGGTCGCTGAGATTCTTATCCGCCACGTGTCAGATAAGGATAGGATATCCAATAATTGATGCTGATGTGGCGCTGACGTGGCGACACGTGGAAAGAGACTGTCGACACCGTAGAATTGCGACACGTGTCACTTCCTGATTGGCTGATGATGATGTGGCACGACACGTGGCAATTTGACTTGTTGACTTGCTGACGTGGCTGATGACATGGCGGTGACGTGGCGACGATGTGGCGATGATGACTGTCGGCACCGTAGGATGCTGACACGTGGCACGGCGCATGTTAGCAGATCAGCTGTGATGGTGACACGTGGCACGGCGCATTTTAGCAAAGTCAAATTTTTCTCAGATTCTGATTTGTGGACCCGGCGCACGTTAGCACTGTTCGGCGCATTTTAGACGTCGCGACGCGGAAGGCTTGGCGTCACGACGTGCTTAAGACCAAAATATCCCTGTTGACGCATTTTTGTCCGTTTTTGCCCCAAATTGCCTCCAATGCTTTCTAAACTTTATTTATCTACAAAATAACACAAAACATATCAAAACGTTCACAAAACTCAAGAAACTATACAAAATATTAGGTCAAATGAGTGGGAATAAGTGATATAAATACCACTCATCACACCCCCAAACCTAACATTTTGCTAGTCCTCGAGCAAAACATAAAATAAAATAACATGAAAATAAAATTAACTAAGCCACTTTCGTAGGGATCACGGTTGCATTTAGCATATGCAACAAGCCTTTAAACCTCTAAGTGTCCCTAGTGGACGAGTTGTAGTCTCGTGAGGGTTTACAGCAATGATACCCACAAACATTTTACAAAAGTAAAAAGTTAGTTAAAACTAATGCACACAAAAGCAAAAAGACAAGCTAAAAGAGAATAAAGATGTTAGTGACTAATCATGTGAAACTTCTACTCCAAGTTACTAGTTGTTTTGTTTTATTCTAAATTACCGAATAAGTAAATTCTCCGATTATATTTACCATTCTCCATATACACAGCCAACAAAATATTAATCAACTCATTTTTGCCCACAACAGTCATAAGTGCAGTTGATAAGAGAGTAATATTTTTGTCCTAAAGTTCTATCAGATTTCACACCTTTTTTATAGCAATGGAATAATTTTTCTCATTTTTCTGATTTTTTTATTTTATTTTTTTATTTATATACAATATCTTCCATCTATGTAGCGAGTGTTGGGTCGGTGGCTCCCAAACCAGTTGGCTTTAGGGCACCAGGTGTTAAGACACCCCTACGGATTTAATTACTCAGACTTCAGATATATATATTTTTGCAGCATCTTCGATCCATGTAACGAGCTTTGGGTCAGTGACTCCAAACCAGTTGGTTTTAGGGCACTAGGTGTTAAAACACCCTTACAGACTTAATAACTCGGATCTCAGAAGTTTTTTTTTTTTTTTTTTTACTCCATTGCTTTTTGAGATGCTTCCTCCAATTAAACTAGAGCATTGAATATTACAAACTTTTCAATTTTAGCTTATGTCTGTATGTTACTATATATGTTGATAATATCTATCAATTGAGCATATGAAGATTCCTTTTAGTCAGTTTTAAGGAGAATTCACAAATTAAATAATTTAAAATGAAATAAACAAAAATTAACTTGTTTCGAAATAGGCTTGAGATACGTCTCAGGAGTGGAAACTCCTTACTCAGCTATCTCTTACCAATTTCACCTTTTTAGTCAAATTAAAAACACAAATATTTTTGTAATTTTTGAAAATTTTTCAATTTTTTTTGTATTTTTCGAAAAAATTTAGGACTAAAAATAAAAACAACATACAACTAAAAACAATGTACTAATTAACTAATTCCCTCCCCCAAACCTAAATGAGACATTGTCCCCATTGTCTTAAACAGTAAAAGAGAGTTTAGAAAATAATATCTGGTTAGCTGAAAATTACAACAGGAATTTAAAGGTTAAGATCCAGATTAACACGACGCCTCTTACCACGTTCGTCCTCGGACCAATTTATCTTTGAAAGGATAGGGTCAACTTGTGGTTCATAGGCTATGAGTTGGTCTATTAGATCAGGAGCATTTCTGGCAGTAAAGAGAGTTCTTTCAAAGGTTTTGACACGAACCCATTTCTCCGAGCATCATCAAGAAACACACAAAGAAAATCATAAAATCCATCAACGTTAAACAGTCCAAGCGGTTTCTGGTGTATGTTCAGGTTCGCTCAAGATAATACTATAAATATTTCCTCCAATGTACCCAAGCCACCTGGCAAAGCGATAAAAGCATCAGCACGGCTAATCATTTCTACCAGTCGTTCAAACATACCTGGCACGATCAGTTCCTCTCCGTTTGATGATCCAATAAGATTTGCCTCTACCAAGGGTTTTGGGATGATTCCCAAAACGTTACTGCCTCCTTCATGTACAGCCTTTGAAACGATCCCCATAAGTCCGAGATTGCCTCCGCCATATATTAAGTGCATATTCCTTGCAGCTAAGACTCGACCCAATTCCTGTGCTGCTTCTACGTATTGTGGCTTAGTACCAACAATACTACCGCAAAACACACAGATGTTTTCAACTCGTCTTCTTGAAGTGGCTTCCATTTTTTATGTATTTCTTTTTTCAAATCAGGATGCCTTCAAAAGTGTAATGATGGCTGAATTTATAGTACCTGAAAAAGGGTGAGTAATAATAGCACTAATATCTTCCAGAGGACGATTGTTAGCTAAACAACAAAAGAAATCGTGAAAGGTCAAAAAGTCTGGATCCTGTCTACGAAAATAAAGATAATTACAATAGAAAAGCGAATCAAAGCAATAATTAAGGCAACAGAATTGTGTACGCAATACGCCACTCGCTTAGTATAAATTCATTAGGATGTGTCTCAAGATTTCATTCCTTACTCAGCCATCAAAAATGAATTAGCTCTTTTCTTCCTGATTGCCAAACACAATTCCTTCTGTCTTAAAATGCTTCGTTTGTGCCTTTCCCTACAAAAATGACACACAAAATTAAAAAGTTCACACAAAATATGAAAACAAATATTACAACAAATTGCATGGGTTGCCTCCCTGCTAGCGCTAAATTTTTCGTCTTCAGCCAGACGTGACTGAAATTCATCTGTTAAGGAGGTTTCAATGTCGTTTTGGATGTCCAATCAAAAACAATCCCGTGAGCGTTGCTTTTGAAGGGTCTCTTCCAATGGTAAGGTGGCAAAAAGAGTTTTGTCCCATTCAGTGCTCGTGCCACCTTTTTGCTCCTTGTTGTTCCAGTGGTTCCTGCAAAGAAAGAAAGAAAATCAGGAGGTCTTATATGTGCTTGACTTGGAATGGAAGTTCCATTCTGTCAAGCTTCTGGGTGATATCTTTGATTTGTACTCCCCAAAACAGCGATGTTTCTCCTGAATGCTCTGGATTTTTATTAAGGTCAGACATTTGCTCCTCCATTTGCTCTGCTTCTTGCTCCACCTTTTCTTCACAGATGTATTGTAAAATTTTTGTATTCAGCTCTTCATCTGTCATCTGTGAAATACATGCTTCAAAATTGTCAACCTGAGGATGCAAAGATGTTTCTGACATTAGGTCTTCATCCTCTGATACGACTGGAATGGATGGTTCAGATAGATCTTCTTCAACATCATGGTAAAGCATGCTCCAAGATCTTCATTTTGAGGATTGAAAGTTTGATCCTCCGTTGTTGGTGCAGTTGGTACAAATAGATCAGCTTCATCCTCGTCGGAATCTGAATAATAAAAGTCAAATTGAGACTTTGCCGGTTCGGGTTCCTGAACTGATACCTCTGGTTGTTGATACTGCTCAGCCTCCTCCTCTGTTGAAGTGTCATTGTGAAATGATTGGTATTTGAAGGCTTCATCAGTGTCATCTGAAACTGGTTCTTGAGGTATGTAGTCCTGGTTTTCTGTGAATTGTCTCATTTGATCTGTCACATTTGAAGGATTTCTGATTGTCTCTGAATTTGTGCATCTAATTGAGCTTCTCGTTCTACGAGCCAATCTTTGAGCATGTGAATCTTTGATGGTTCTGATTGTTGATGGAAATCATAGGTAGATGGTGGATAAGATGAAAAATGTGGTTCTGTGAATGTGATGGCTCGTCATACCATGAAGGATCTTGATAGCTCTGCCACCCTAAACGGTATATACATTGATCGCTCGGGTGGTTACCATCACATATCATACATCTCCCCATCTCGTTCTGTTGAGCAAATGTAGTATTGCTTGGTTCTGGCATCCAGTGATAATTGTTGGGCTGGACAACAGGCCTCAGAAAACCGGACTGTTGCTCCCAAATGTGGGGTGTATCTTCTTGTAAAGCTCGTAATCTTTCAATCTCCCAGTAGTGTTCCATTTTTCAATCACCTGAAAATACAATAAAGAAATAAAAATTACATATAAAGATAAAGAAAATTAGATACAAGTAAATTAGATAGCTTCAAAATTAACAACTCAATAAATATAAGTCCCCGGCAACGGCGCCAAAAACTTGACCGGCGTAAACACACACGTATAACGCAAGCGCACGTATCGTTCAAGTAGTATAAAAATATCGATCCCACGAGGACTTAATTCCTACTGTTGTTATTAATTGTTGAATCTATTTATTTACAAATATCTAATTAAATGGAGAAGAGAATGATTGTTTGATTGGTTGAATGTGGTTTTACAAAATAAATAAATAAAAAGACAAAAGAAAATACTAAGGAAAATAACAAAAGACACAAAGATCTAGGGTCGTGAATCATTCTAATATCATTTAAAAGATGAAGTGATTATTTTATGTTTGTGTAATAAATCAGTTTACTAACCTGGAACACTAAATTATGCAAAAGCCTCTGTCGATGGTCAGACGCAAATACCCAGTTTAACCCAATTGAACCATATGTTTATGTCAACCAAATTATCTGGATTCATTAAGTTTAAGTTCCAATTGTGGCTACCCCCGCCCGACAGGTATATTTCTATCCTGTAAGGAAATCTTAAAGGGTTATCTATCCTCAAGGAAGATCGTGGGCTATTAAATCTAAGGCTGAAACCTAAAATCCCTATGTCTAGTTCATTTTAGATTTACCACATCAATCTTATTGGTGATCAGACAACAAGAAGCATTAAGCTTAAGATTTAATAAGTAAACCTTTAAATTACCCAAACTATAAAATAACCTCTTATAAACCGGTGATATTAAAATTCATCACAACCCCAGATAACTAACACATAACTAGGGCTAGTAACAACTTAAAAGTAAAAGACATAAAGTAAAAATACTGAAAAGTAAAAGACATAAAGTAAAACTGAAAAGTAAAATAAAATAAAATGCTAAGGTAAAAGGAATTACTTTTACTACTACTAATTTAGATATCTCCCATAAAATAATATATAAACTTGTGATTCTTTCTCCAACCAGCCATATAGGCGGTAACCTGATTAAGTTAATTAAGTCCAACCAGCCATAAAGGCGGAACCAAAATTAAATTACCAACCGACTAATCTGGCGGTATCCTTTATTAGTCAGGTTTAAACCAGATTAAAATGAATTACCAACCGACCAATCTGGCGGTATCCTTTTTAAGTCAATATTTTAAATAGTGAATATATTATTTTAAGGGAGATTAATCTAAATAGTAACAGTAAAAGAATTACCTTTCACCCTAGCTGGGGAAGTTACCTCCTCATGGTAAATAGTAAAAACTGTAAAAAGTAAAAAGTAAATATTAAATTACTATTATTACAAAACGTAATTAAAATTATTTACAAAAGTAAAAACAAAATAAAAAAAAAAAACTAAAACTAAAGAATCTAGAGAGAGAAACTATCTCTTTAGAAAAATTTAATAGAGAGGAAGGTACACTGAATTCTGAAATCTCGAGCTCAATTTATAGGCCTCGGTAGGATCCAGCGTCGCGACGCCAGATCCTCAGCGTTGCTACGCCAGATTTGTCGACGTGGCACGCTCTGGTTCGCTGGTTTGAAGATTCTGGATAAGCTGATAAGGTGACACGTGGCAAAGTGGTTGTGCTTCAATTATTGTGACACGTGGCGGCTTCTGATTGGTCGCTGAGATTCTTATCCGCCACGTGTCAGATAAGGATAGGATATCCAATAATTGATGCTGACGTGGCGCTGACGTGGCGACACGTGGGAAAGAGACTGTCGGCACCGTAGAATTGCGACACGTGTCACTTCCTGATTGGCTGATGATGATGTGGCACGACACGTGGCAATTTGACTTGTTGACTTGCTGACGTGGCTGATGACATGGCGGTGACGTGGCGACGACGTGGCGATGATGACTGTCGGCACCGTAGGATGCTGACACGTGGCACGGCGCATGTTAGCAGATCAGCTGTGATGGTGACACGTGGCACGGCGCATTTTAGCAAAGTCAAACTTTTCTCAGATTCTGATTTGTGGACCCGGCGCACGTTAGCACTTTTCGGCGCATTTTAGACGTCGCGACGCGGAAGGCTTGGCGTCACGACACGCTTAAGACCAAAATATCCATGTTGACACATTTTTGTCCGTTTTTGCCCCAAATTGCCTCCAATGCTTTCCAAACTTTATTTATCTACAAAATAACACAAAACATATCAAAACGTTCACAAAACTCAAGAAACTATACAAAATATTAGGTCAAATGAGTGGGAATAAGTGATATAAATACCACTCATCAGCTTTATTTAAGATTTTTTGATTTTTACCGAGATTCAGACAACTTATGGGATTTTATAAGCATTGCAACTTAGAGATATATTATGATTCTTTTTGATGAGTTAGTTTTAGACATGATGAGATTCGATTTTATAACTATGATTAAGTTTTATTTTTGGAATTAACGGAAACTGCTAGAATTGATGGATATATAGAGCATGTGCACATGTAGTATTATAGATACGGGACCAGGGAGACGATGATACGTAACGTCCCTGGATCCTTACCTCCTCAGATGGGACATTCTTGAGTACAACCTCATTGACTTGTGGGACGACGATATGTAACACCCCAATGCACTAGTTTAATCGTATGGGGGGACGACGATACGTAACACCCCTATGTGTCAGGCTTTCTATTGATTGCCTACTGATCGGTGAAATATCACACGTTACATAAGCATGTATCGCTCAAGTAGTATAAAAATATTGATCTCACGATGACTTAATTTCTATTATTGTTATTAATTATTGATGTTATTTATTTACAAGTATCTAATTGAGGTAGGAAATGATTGGTTGTTGGTTGAAGATGGTTTAATTAAATAAATAAAAATACAAAATAAAACAAAAGAAATAATAATAAAGAAAATATATAGGGTTGTGAATCCGCCCAATATTATTCTAATGATGAATTTATTCTCCTATACATGTGTAATATATTAGTTGTTAACCTGGAACACGAAGATATGCATAAGCCTCTTTCGATGGTCGAATGCAAACACCTAAAGTAACCCAATTAACTATATTCATATGTTAACTAAGTTAACCGAATTCATTAAGTTCAAGTTCCAATTTTGGCTACCCAAGCCCGACAGACATATTCATATCCTAGAAGGAAATCTCTAAGGTGAGATTGTGAGTCATTGAATCTAAGGCTGAAACCTAAAATCTCTTTTCCAAGTTCATTTTAAGTTTACCACATCAATCTTATTGGTGATCATGCAACAAGAAGCATTAATGTTAAGATTCGATAAACAAGCCAAAGTATCAGACATAATACAATTAAATCAATTATTAAACTCATGAATAGTGTGCTTCATCACTTTCCTAGATTAAAAATAAAATGATGGGGTTATAGGATCCATCTTTAATATTTCAAATCTAGAAATCTCTCTTATTATACTATATAAATTTGCATTATATTACCAACCGACTATATAGGAGGTATCCAATTAAGTCATGTTTTAATTAATTACAACCGACCATAAAGGCGGTATCCAATTAAGTTAGGTTTTAAGATAATTTATATATATTATAAAATAAGATCAATTAATCTAAATTATCATATCAAAAGTTTCACCATTCCCCCAGCGGAAATTAAATACTAAACATAAAAGAAAGATAAAACACATGAACTATTATTACTACTAAAAATAAAAATACATTACTATAAATATATACAAACAAGATACAATCCTCAGTTCCTTATTAATAAAGATATGGAAAGTATGAAATTTACAAATGAAATGGGCTGCTATTTATAGGCAATTTCTGGGCTGCGCGTCGCGACCCGCACAACTGTCTTCCATTTCGTATGTGTTTTCGCCTCGAGTCGCGACGTGAAGGTTTTGTGGCATCGCGACGCGATGAATAGTTGATGACGCGTGTCGGCAGCATGCTTTCGGCGCTTGATGGTGATGTGTCACGACGCATAAGTCCTGTGCGTCGCGACACGTGAACAGTGAATTTCGATTTTTGCCATTTTTGTCTGTTTTTCATCTTTTTAGCCCCGAATTGATTTCATTGAGTCCCAAAACTTTATTTATCTGTAAAATACACAAAAATATATCAAAACGTTTATCAAACACGAGAAACTAAATAAATTATTAAGTCAAATGGACTGTAAATATTGATATATTTTCCGCTCATCACACCCACAAACCTAGACCTGGCCGGCGGTCCAGTTTAGTTCTGAACCGGACGGTTCTCGGTTCCCGGTTCCACGAGAGTGGAACCAGAATCGGACCGGTTAATTCCAGTTCCGGTTCCATTTTTTTTTTAAATAAAAAATTGAGATTGAAAAATTAATTTAATTTAAAATTATGAATTTGAATTTATATAATAAACTTACATAATTACATTAAATTACAAATAAAATTCTTATCTAAAAAATTTAAATTTTTTTATTAAATTAAAGAGCTTGAACATAAATTTTTAAAAACTTAAGTTGCCTACGTATCCTCCAGGGGTGAGAGGAATCAAAGCTCACGTAGTTCCATTACATTTTAAAGATATTTCTCCATTGTAATTTTACAATTCTTTAATTATCAATCATTATTATCAGTGCATGTTGATCCTTCAGCTACAATTCCGCTTACACTTACAGATGCATTGTCGAACAAGTCTTCAAATTCATCAGGGGCATCTTCTTGTTGCCTCAGATCAACTCGGGTTCAATCATCCACACATGTTGCTTCTAGAGTGCTTGGATGTAATGAAGACCATCTGACTTCCAATATATTGTCTCATATGCTTAAGGCTTGCTCAAACGCAACGGTGGAAACAGGTGCTGCCAATATCTCTTTAGAAATAATTGATAATACAGGATATACATTTTGATGTCGGTTCCAACATTCAAAGATTTGAAAATTTTTACTAACTAAACTTTCAGTTGAAAACTCAAAATTTATAGATAAATAATTATCTAATTCCGGGTTATTAGTCATGTTATCCCTATGTTTTTTATTTCGTTGTAGTAACCAACGATCACTTGCGCTAAGTCTTGATTGCATTACGGTTTCACTACTACTAGATTGTCCTACTTATTGCAAGTTATATCTTCTAATATAATTATTAAATAACTCTATTAAATCAATTTTATATTTTACCTATTATTCTTGTAATAAACATTTCATCTATTATTCCTAAATATCCATAGTACGCTTGTAAAATACTATTCAAACCTTCAAATTTAAATCTAAGATAAAAAACAACAGCAATAAGATAAAGTAAAGGAATGTCTCTAAAATAATGCAACCATTTTCGTTTCATAACATTAATAGCTTCAAACAAAATAATATCATTAGGATCAGGACTTTCAACATGCTCATCGAGAGTACCAACAATATTCAAACTTTCAAGAATAAATAAATGTGCTCTAGGATAATAAACTCCGGTAAAAATATTTGTAGCATCATTAAAAAAATTTAAAATTTCTAAAATTTTATCACAAATTTCCCATTGACTAGGAAAAAGTGTGATATATTGAACATGTTGAGAAAAAAAACTACATAATGCATCTTTGTATTGCAAAGCTTGACATAAAAGAAAATAAGTTGAATTCCAACGTGTTGGAACATCTCGTGAAAATTTTATCAGTTTAATACCATTTAATTTACAAAACTTGGCACATTCTCTCCCAACTTGAGAATGTAACCAAATAGAATTTAATGATTTCTTAATAGGATCAATGAAATATGGTAATTTTTCCAAACCATCTTGAACATATAAATTAAGGACATGCCATATGCAACAAACATGAAAAATCTACCCCCTAAATTTGGTTCGCATATTTCTATTAAATCAGTGATTGATGCAATATTTGCAGATGCATTATCAAATCCAATTGCTAAAATTTTACCTAATAAACCATATTCATCAAAACTTACTTTCATCATTCTATAAATATTTTATGCAGTATGTTGTTCATCAAAAACTATAAATGCAATAAGTCATTTTTGCATGTTCCATGATGGATCAATCCAACGACATGTCACACCCATGTATGAGTATGTTCGCCAATGGTCACTTCAAATATCAGAACAAATAGAAAGTCGACATTTAATATCTCTAAATGTTTCATTTAAAATAATTTTACCATCTTTGTATAATTTAAAAATTTGACGTTTTGTTGTATTTCGAGTCATTCTACAAGCAGCAGGATTTAAAGCATTTTGAACGTAATTAGTAAAAGTAATTTTTCACCAAAACTTAAAGAAAGATGTGTCATACAAGTTAATTTAGCAATTTCTTCTATATTTTTAGCATCGGAATATTCAAATAAATCTAAAGAACTCGTACCTCTACTAGATGATGCGTACCTGGCCATTTGAGTTTGCTTCGTATCAAGTCCAAGCTCAACGACATGATATCTTTCTAGGTGCTTGATCATATTACCGTATCCACCGGTAAATTTGTAAGAAACCCCACAATGATTTTATACTGCTCTTGAACCTTTATCAGTATCGATTAAATGAAAATGAATTTTGAAAACATCCGAGGAACGAGACTTAACTTCCCTTCTCCGTGAACCGATACTAGGGCCGCTCTCTTGGGTTGGCACATTTGACATTGTATTCTCAAATCAGCTTGCCATTTGTTATTTAAGAAATTTTAAAGAATTAGAGAATTGCAAATGAGAGAATTGTAATTGTAGATGAGAGAATTGTAGGAATTGAGAATTAAGAAATTGGTGTGTTGAAATAATGAAAAATGTCCTCTATTTATACATTTTCAGAATATTTTTATGATATCTAAAATGCCCCTAAAATTAGCCGTTTTACTAATGTTATTAGGGGTAATTTGGGAAATCCCCAAATTATTATTATTATTATTATTATTATTATTATTATTATTATTATTATTATTATTATTATTATTATTATTATTATTATTATTATTATTATTATTATTATTATTATTATTATTATTTTACGTTGGGGCAGGGAGTCGTTGGGCTCTTTGCCCTAGCCCAATGGTTACTAGGGCCGGTTCCAACCGGAACCTTACGGTTCCGATTGGAACCATTGGAACCGCTGGAACCGTTCGGTTCCAGCGGTTCCAACCGGTTCGATTAGGGTCAGAACCTTAACCGAACCGGTCAATTACGATTCCGGTTGGAACCGAAATCGTCCGGTTCCAACCGTTTCGGTTCCGGTTCGGAACTGGAACCTTGGCCGGGTCTACCCAAACATAACATTTTGCTAGTCCTCGAACAAAATAAATAAAATAAATGAAATAAACAACTAAAACATTATTAATCTAAGCCACTTTTGTATGGATCATAGTTACATTTAGCGTATGCAACAAGCTTTTAAACCCTTAGGTGTCCCTAGTGGACGAGTTGTAGTCTCGTGAGGGTTTACAGCGACGATACCTACAAACGTTAGTTACATGCACATGCAACCACACATAAAAAAAAAAATAAATAAAATAAACAAGAATAATAGCTATATATATATATATAATGTTCTCAGAGAATGTCTAACAACAAAATTAAAGGAACATTCAAAATGCATACTACAACTAAAATATGTTCCTTTGAACAAACTATCTAAATCAGACTCTAAGTATGTGAGTCACGCGGATGTGATTGACCTTTAAGGTCTACCTAATGAGTTTATGAATGCCAAAGTCAAGATTGTGTGTTATTTAACGAGATCCTAGCCCACTAGGAAACAAGGTTTCCCGAGTACTCCACAGAGGGTTAGAGGCTCGCCGAAAAATAGTGGGAGGCAAGTATTAAATTTGCAATATTCGTTTAGTTACTTGCCAATAGTTGAAGTAATATTTAAAAAATTTCGTCAATATAAATTAATATATTAGTTGGACTAATATTTAATTGTTATTTTAAATTAAACAGTTGGACTGTATTCACACTACTTCAATTATAGTTGATTATATAATTGGATTATAGTAATCAATATATTTTAATTTAACCAATTTAAATTATAGTTGATTATATAGTTAGACTATAGTAATCATTATAATCTATAGTACCTGAAATCGTTGATTCGATAGTTGGACTATTGAAATCAAGATAACTGAGAGATTAGTGTTTATAACATAGTCCTGGGAGAAAATGTTTTTTAAACGGCTTTAATTTTCAAATTGGGAATAAAATCTCAGGATAGTCCTGGAGACCGATAAGTTACTTTATTTGATAGAGTGACGTCTCAAGCCTAATCCCAGAGTTGAGCAAATAGTAGAACATGATATTTGGAATATTCATTTGATGATAACTTTAGTGCTTAATCTGTTATGCTTGCCGCAAAGACTCTTTAATTTCTTAGTCAGAACTAAGGATTAGATCCTTATAGTATGATATTGAAATTGAAAGATCTTCATAGATCTATTCTTAGATCTTAGAAGTACAAATTGCAATAGAAAACTCTTGGAGAGTTAATGGCTATACTGAAGGAGACAAAGCCAGAGTTTGCAATAGGGCAAGAAGCGCAAGGCGCATCTTACTTCGACATCCCAGAAGGCCAATGCTTGGCCAAAGGCTTCTGGGGTGTGGAAAAGGGGCAAAGGCAAAATCATTATAATCTTCTGGGAAGACATAAGACATGAAGGAAGAGAAGATGGGCAAGGCTCCGACTTCAAATATGTTTGTCATAAACATGTTTGCTACTAGTATTAAAATTGGATTTTAGATACTGAGTGTGGTACATAAATATGTACTGATGTGCCGAATCTGCTGACAAGCAGGATACTGACTTCAGATGAGATTGATCTGCGAATCGGAAACGGGACGAGAGTCGCTGTTTTGACCGTAGAGACCTAATTTTGGGAACTACCATTTGGGTGTGTACTTAAATTAGGAAACTGCTAGAATGTAACTAGTTTGACTAGAAACATTATCTCTATATCAGAGTATAATCCGTTGCGGATATACCTTTATATTCTAGAACACTAAAATGTTTTATTTTATAAAGATGATATTGAGATAAACACATTAGATGTGAATAACAGTATTTATATTTTGAATATAAATGAATCTCAAACGTATAACATGACAAACAAATAGCTCAAACTGATTTGACCAGATGAGACTTATTTGTGGCATTGTTGTCTGGGACACATTATACAAGACTCGTATATTCACACTTTCGAATAGTGGATACTATGACAGATTTGATTCTAATCAAATAAAGTCTACGAATCTAGTTTAATAGGCAAAGTGCCTATAACACCTTTTACTTGGTAAAAGTGCAAGTGCCACCGATCTGTTAGCCCTCGTTCACAGTGACGTAAGTGGGCCCATATCTAGCTAGGCTAGAGGTGGATATGAATACTTCGTAACCTTTACGGATGTGGCATCACGTTATGGTTATGTGTTTCTTTTGAAACACGGATCAGAAACTTTTGATAAGATCAAAGAGTTTTGACACGAAGTAGACAGACAGATCGGCTAAAGTATTAAAACATCATGATTAGACCATAATGGAAAATACTTAAGCATTAAGTTTCTCAAATACTTGAAAGAGTATAGTATTCTTTCAATGAGGACTCCTCCCGGAACACGTCAATTTGACGGTGTTTCCGAACAGAGAAATCGAATTTTGTTAGACATGATAAGGTTAATCATGAGTCGCTCTGAGCTACCATTTTCCTTCTGGGGATAAGCATTAATCAGTGCAAAACTTGTTTTGAATAAGGTTCCATAAAAATCTGTTTGACAGACTTCATATTAGATATGAACTGGAAAGAAACCAGGTTTTCTCATTCCTGAAAATTTGGGAATGTTGGGCATATGTTTGGATGATACCAAACTAGAACCCAAATCGGATAAGTGCCTAATTTGTGGGTTATCCTAGGGAAACCAAAGTATAGTACTTATACAACTCACTAGAGAACAATGTAATTGTTGCTCGCCATGCGGTTTTCCTAAGAGGAATACCGATATGCAGTGGTAAGTGGGAGGAAAGTAAAACTCGATGAAAATCAGAGTAATACTATTCCAGGCACTGAGTCCTTAATGGAACACAGATAGTTCATCAAGGATGAAACTATACCAATAATCTTCGAATACACAAGAACATCAATAGTCAGAGAGAGTCAGAAAATAACCTGGGAGGTATGGGTTTCTGATCTCACCTCGTAAAGATGTCAATCTTATTGAGGAAGACAAACTGACTACGTATGAGGAAGCGATACAAGGTATCGACTCCATATTATGGCAAAGTGCCATGAAGTCCGAAATGGATTCCATGTATACCAACTATGTTTGGACACTGGTTGTTGTACCACAAGGCATTGTGCCTATTGGTACTATATAAGTCTTCAAGGAAGACATACATGGATGGGAACATACGAACGTACAAAGCTAGGCTTGTAGCGAAAATGTATCGTTATCAACACTGTGTCGATTGCGACTAAACCTTTTACTTGTTTCCATTGTTAAGTCCATTTGGATAACATTTGGAGGATGTTTGTAACATCCTGACGGTTTTGTCGTACCTAAACGAGCAAACAAGGTTTGCAAGTTAATTCGATTCATTTATGGATTGAAGCAAGCATTGCGTTCTTGGAACTATCGTTTTGATTTAATCATAATGGTGTATAATTTAATTCAAAAACGAATATGATTCTTGTGTATATAAGAAGGTTAGTGAGAGCGCACTGACAATGATTGTCCTAAGTAATGATGACATATCATTTCTTGGAAATGATATTCCCATAATACAGTCGGTGAAAGCTTGGCTTTCATGGAAATTCTCCTTAAAATTCTTTGGAGAGACAACCTTTATTCTAGGAATAAGGATCTACTGGGATAGATCTAAAAGTTATTGGCACTCTCCGAGAACTCGTACATTGAAATAAATGTACGCGGCATGGTGTCTCATATGCTTTGAGCATATGGAGTCACAATCGAGCCAATCCAAGTGATAGTCACTGGATTGATGTTAAGAACATCCTTAAGTATCTTAGATGAACTAATGATGCTTTCTTAAACTATGGAGAAGGAGAACTTGAAGTGACTGGGTTCACTACTTCAAGTTTCCTAACCGATTATAACAACTATAAGTCGTAACAAATGTACTATAAAGTTTGAATAACGGAACAGTGAGCTGGAAATCTTCCAAGCAAGATACTGTTACCGAATAAACAACAAAAGCGGAATATTGTTGCAGCTGAGGCAGCAATAGAAGCCTTTTGGATCGATAATAATCCTAATCAGATTAGGAGTAGTTCTGTTAGCAGCTGAGCTAGGCTACAGCACATGCTAAAGAATTAATGATCTCATCAACGATCCAGATATATACTTCAGATATTCATCTGATTCGTTCGGATCATACATCATGGCGATGTGATGATCGAATAAATCGCATCAGATGATAACACTGCAAATCCACTGACGAAAACATTTTCTCAGCAGATGTTTGAGCGAACCGTACATAGTTCGGGTGTAGGACACTTGAGTGATTGGCTATAGGCCAAGTGGGAGATTGTTGGACAATTATGACCCATAGCATCACTATTTATACAGATCATGGTGTTGTTGTACAAATTAACTATGTGACAAAGGAAATTGCCCTTTTATCATTTGTAATTGGATTACCTAGGTGTATAAATGATAAAAGGTCCATATAATTAGTTCCGGATTGAGATGATATGAGACAATATCAATCCACGAAGGTTTAATCATTAAATATCCCTAGTCGGAGTATTATCGAGATTGGACATCGATAATGCATAAAAGACTAGTATTACACTTGTGCGCGTTGTGGGAGCATAAATACATAGTTCTCATATATTTGGGTATATGATACTCATGCAAGTGTAATAGGAGGTTGTATTTACTGATGGTACGGGAACAGCTTCGCTCTGGATAGACCCATCGGAATTCCATTGGTAGTATGACTATGTGTATATGGAAGTCTAAATCAGGGTAGGTGTATCTGGTCTTAACCTGAGACTTGCACCGCTAATACTTGCGACAATCAATATACTTTGGTTTTGGTCGTCCAGGGCTTTAACATGTTCTGTGTACGCCTCTTCTGGGTATATTGAGAATCGTAATGTATTGGGTGTGATGTCAAGACAGAAGTATCACTCCAGTCATAGTGGAGATGATGATCACGTAAGATACGAAACTGGTGCTCTTATGTACATCAGTCATCGGGATAATATGACTAGGTCATGATTATCCGATTATAGAGACTAGTTACCAGAGATCCGATATGTGCTTCGTACGGGGAAGACACAATTGCAGCCCTAGTCCTAGCACGTGACATCTGATACTGGATCGTAATACGCAATACTACGTATACTACGCCTGATAAAGATTACATATTCCTTTAAGAATATTTCTGGAGAATTGGGTAGGCACGGTGCTTTGCTAAAAGCCAACCATGTCTTGTAAATCGGTAAAAACGTAGTACTAGGTACGTACGTGTTCAGATAGTCCGACGACTGGATTTACTGCCAACATATCCGGGGATCTCATGGGTCGCTTCCCGAAGATTCACCGATAACGTATGACTCGCACTTTATTAATCTGGGATTAATTATATGAGAGAGAAAATTAATCTAGGATTAATTACAGAGATATTTTATCTGGGATAAAATATTATTTAAAGAGAGAGAACGATTAATTTGGAATTAATCGATAAAATAATATATTCGATATATTATACGAAATTGGATTTCGACGCGGAATTAAAATTAGATTTTAATTCGGGCAAACGAGTTAATTTAGAATTAATTCACTAGCGACATGAATAGTAATTTTGCTAGGCATAATTATTTAATTAAATTAGATTTAATTACGTCGCAACGGAAAATTCGTTAATTCGGAATTATCGAACCCGAGTCCGGGAGTGTTTGCGGGCCCACTCGCATTTCGAATTCAAGTGAGGCCCACAAGTCACATCGTGAGTCACATCACTTGTCATTTTAATGATAGATGTCAAGTCACCTTTTTGGTGAGTGACATGCAGTCAATATTCATGATGTTGGTTGGTGTGGACATTTAATGAAATTTTGGCTCCAAATTTGGTTTGACTTTTTGAAAGCCATATACCAAAATTTTGGTAATTGATTTTTCATTATTGTTTTAAGAAAACAAAAGAACTCTCTCTCTCCCTCCTTCTCCAAAATTCGGCCTTGGGCCAATTTTATTTCCTCTCCATTTTTCTTCAATGCCGAGAGGTGTAGAAGCTTTAGGAATTTTTGTGGCAAAATTTCCAAGGTGCTAGCACACTTAGGAGTCATCCAAGGTGATAGGGAAACAAACTCTTGATCATGGAATCACCAACACAAAGCTTGGAGCTTGGAGATCCATCCATGGAGTTGACCGAAAATCACAAGGAGCACAAAATGGACATTACCGAAAGTTCAAGAAGCTTGAAGGAGAAATTTGTGTTGTTCCTCACATAGCAAAAGCCGATCATTGTAAGTATGATTCCGCCATACTTCTTTTGAGTATTCACACTTGATTTTTATGCTTGAATTGATCTTGGGACTAATCTAGAAATATGCATCCAATACATATTACTTTAAAACCTTATTAAAAATGGGATTTTCCGCAAAGATGTTGTGTATTTAATTTAATCAAATTAAATAAATACAAGCATGCATAAAGTAAGGAAAAATTAAACATTGAATTTAAAGGTATATTCATATCATTTATTTAGGTTCAGACCTGCTCTGATACCATTTTTGTTGGGGCTTTGGGCAAAATACCCGGGTTACGGAGCGGAATGCGGGAAAATCAAATTTTCCCATTTCTTTAATTTTTCTTGGGTAATTAAAATAAACTTATTTATTTTAATGACTCAATACTCAAAAAAAAAAAAATTTAACCAAGAAATCATAATTTTAGTAAATTACCATACAACCCCAAAATTTTCCATTTTAATCATTTTAGTCTTAAGTTGTTCAAAACAAGCTTAGGTGATTTCCAATCATAACCAAAATGATTTGTACATCAAATATACATTAAAAACAGAATTCTGAAAATTTTTCCAGATTTTTCAGTAATTACGGAAATGCCCAAAACTTTGCATTTTTATCATTTTAGTCCTAATTTGTCAAATACATAATTAGGTGATTCCAAATCACTGCCAAAATGATTTATACATGTCTTATACATGAAAACACAAATTACAATTCAAGAAAATAATTTTCCCTAAATTAACGAGAGGTCCCTCAAGTTTCTAAGAATTGTACTTTAGTCCAAATTGATTCAAAACCATTCAAGATCAAGTCCAATCAACACCAAATTTAATATGCATCATATATACATCATTAATTAACACATATATCAAAAGACCCAAATTTGGAGTGGGTTATGAACCCTAATATAATAATTTTCATAAATTGATAAATTAACAACAAATTCATTAAATTCAATTCTTACCACACCAATCTAGTCTCACCATCATGAAACAACTCAAGCATAATTTTAGGTCATTTATGAGTCGCTAAGAAACTCTAGATTGGCAACTCACCATCAAATGACAAAAAGAATACAAATAAACTAATTTTATGCATTCTTTATACATATACATGCTTCCATCTTTCAATCAAGTTCTCAACCATCAAAATACATCCACAAAAGTGTAGAGAAGAAACTAAGCTACACATATCGAAGCCTAGTATGATAGAAATAATTTTCATAAAGAATAAAATAAGAAAAACTTACTAAAATCTTTGATTTTCCAATCTTTCTCTTCTTTCTCTCATTTTCCTCTCTATCTTTCTTTTTATTTTGAGTTTAAGGTTCTTGAATTATGAAACAAAAAATGAAAACCAAGTCTTTTATATTTTCCTCTAATGACCGACACTACAAGGAGAAATACTAGGCATTTTTCAATTTTTATTTAATTAATAAAATTGAAAAAAAAATGATTTAATGAAAAAATTGTGATATTTATCCATTAATATTTAATATATATCACAATTTGTACCAATTAAATCAAGCTAATTTATCCAATAAAAAGTGGCTATTTAATCCAATAGAATAATTTCATTTATCTTACTTTATTAAAGTAAAAGATATTTATAATTTAATTAATTTAATTATTCAATATTTGAATAATCAAATAATTAAATACAAATATCTTAAATATATGTATTATATTTACATTAAATAATCAAAATACATATATTAATTATAAATGTCAAATATCATAATTTGACATTTAATAAATGACCGAAAGATCTCAAACACATGTATTATCGTTTAACTGTTAAACGACTTATAAATAATCAGTATTATTTATAAATATTGTCCTAGTGCTCTATGAGTATGTTTCATTAGTGAGACTCTCTAGATTCAGACATATCCGTCACGAAATCCAATTTCGTGTCCATAATCTACCCACTCATAAATTATGACGACCACGGATAAACTCGTTGAATCATACAGGTCGAGGTCATCGCATACGTATAATCCATCCGTCATAGGTATTCAGATTATCCTAGAGATATAGATAAAAATATCAAATATCTATAGGTATAATCCCGTCAACGATTCTATTAACAATCTCTTAATAACACTTAGAACTTACTTCTACAGTGTACCACGGGCCCATGGATTTAACAGATTGCTAATTGCATATTGAATACATATGCTATGTACATAGAACTGACGGATCTTATCTTGATACGCACATGATATCATGAGGATCAGTCCACACCCAACGAACAGGCGGAGGTCTGATCTAAATAAATCGGTGACGTGACCGCCATCAAAGTGTTGAGGATACCTCATACATCTACAGTAGTATCTCAAGTCGAAGGACCATTATGCTCACTTGACCCGAGAAGATTCCTATTGACGTTGGTGTATCATAGATTAGGAAATTTTCGGTGAGTCGTTCAGTGTTTATCCATTATAAACACCTACACGTCTATACGAGTCTCCCCAGACTCATGGTTCATTGATATAAACCATCGACCAAGTCTCGATATACGACGTGTACTGGTCTCAGCGGATTTTACTAACCGATATGTGTTAGTAATCTTGACCAGGAACTTTATTTGATAATATATTTCTGGTAGTGTCACTTCTCAATGTCAATTACAAATTACTTTATAACTGCACACTATATTATATATTATCGGGTATTTGTCTAATATATACATATCACTAAATCATATTTAGTTTCAATCTAATCGTAATTAGATCGAATATGTTTATAAAAGCAAGAAGTACTACCATAAATTAAGTAATATTGTGGAAAAAGAATTGTTCGTATTCATGAATCAGACATGAATACGATCTGGATTGACACTCTGAGCACCAACCCTAACAGATGAAGCGTACCTGCCCATTTGACTTTGTGTTGTATCAAGTCCAAATTCAATGGCATGATGTCTATCCAAGTGCTTGTTCATATTGTCATAGCTGCTAGTAAATTTGTAAGATACACAAAAATAATTGCATATTGCTCTTGGACCTTAATTTCCAATCTCGACTAAATGAAAATGAATTTTGAAAATATCAGAAAATCATGACTTAACTTCTCTTCTCCGTGTACTGATACATTGGCTTGGAATATTGGATATAGTGTTCTCAGATGAGCTTGTCATTTTTTTTTGTTAATATTAAAGAAGTACAAAATTAAATCAATTCGTGAAATTGAAGATGAGAGAATAGAGAATGAGAGAATTAAAGAAATTGAGATAATTAAGAATTGGTATGTTGAAAAAATGAAGTATGACCCATATTTATACATTTTTGGATTATTTTATGATACCTAAATTGTCCCTAAAACTAACTGTTTTATTAATAATATTAAAGGTAATTTAGTAATTTTATTTAATAAAAAATAAAACACAGTAGGGAGCCATTCAACGGCTCCCTATTGCTGGCCCAACAACTACTAGTCGTTGGGCCTGCATCTACATGCATGTATTTTGCATACATGCTACCTAACATCTAGTAACCGTTGGGCACCCACGGTTCCAATCGGAACCATACGATTCCGATTGGAACCGTGGAACTAAACGGTTTTAATAGTTCTAGTTCGAACAGTTGGAACCGTCCAGTTCGTTTTGGTTCGGCTATGGTAGAACTGTAACAGAACCGAAAAATCTGATTCCATTTCTGGAACCACAACCGATCGGTTCCTACTAGTTCGATTTCGGTTCGATTAATCAGAACTGTGGTTGGGTCTAGTTATTAGTCATAGGTGGCTCGATACTTAAATAACTTAGGCGGTTATCTAAAATCTTATCCCAATTGTAAAATCATATAAAAATTTATAGTCATACATTTAAGTATATTATAAAATAAATAACAATTTTATATAGAAATAAAAAAATATATTATATTTTCTTTCTAATTAATGATTTTTACGATTAATTTTTATTAAAAAATAACAATAATCGAAAGTATCTGCAAAAAAATATGCATAGTAATATTATTTGTTAGAAAAATAAATTTAATAATATCTTACTAAATTTTTTCACTTAGAACCCCAAAAAAACTTGAAATGTCCCTGTTATTATTGTAGTGATTTCTGAAACAGTAAATACAAATAAGGTGGAACATCATCGAAAGAACTGGATACGTGCCTTGCCATGACAATCATGTTTACACTATTGTGAGTCCGAAACCAGCCTAGAAAAATCAAACAAAACATTGGTGAGCCACATTAAGGTGAACGGGGTAAAGGTGACCGGTACTCAATCTAAAAATTTACTAAAATATTTATATTGATGGGGATTTCTACGACTAAGGTATCTGAACAGTTCGACAAGGGCAAAGAGGGAATTCTCCTCATCTGGAGGACCCATGCTCAGAGTGTACATGTTGCTCTTCGACCCGACATGGAGCTCGGGTTCAGTTTTTCATGTATGACCGACCAGAGGATATGTCATGGCACAGATTTCAGAGGCCGACAAAATCAGAGCCGAGGCCGACCACATTTGACCGGAAGCTCTGTTTGTTTTGGCCTTACCCCATGGAACAAGCGGATGAGCTCAGATATTTCGGGTCAGGGCGGGAACAGTTTGGGAAGCTCGATAAATCATTCGACCGACCTCTTGAAGACCGACATGGGATCAAATTAGTTGAATTTTTCCTCCGACACGTGTCACGGTTTGGAGGATCTTTAAAGGCTGGCATCATTATTATTGCATGTGGCAGTGGAGAAAACAGGTTGATGTGATAGGCCGTCAGGCGGCAGACTTGCTTTCGGCGACGACAGTCTTGGGACAGAGAGCCTGTCAATCAGTCGGAGACCACGCGAGAAACGTCATAAAGCTGAAGGAACAGTGTTGTAATTCTCTGAGTATATAAAGAGAAGTTGAATTCATTTGGAAGGAGGGGCCAAAAAAATAGATAGTGAAATTTGTAAAAAAAAAAAAAGCATGAGCACCGCTTGTAAAGATCTGAAAGGCAAACATCACGATTTCGATTAAGACCTCTCCCCAAACAGGTCGGCCGAGTTAGTTTTGGTAATAAAACAACCTCCACCATTTTGTGCCCGTGGATGTAGGTAGGACTCGCTCCGCCGAACCACGTTAAAACTCCTTGTCGACTTTGTGGGCTTATTTCTTGCCTTTTACTATATTTATCTTTGGTCTCCCCATAACCAAACAAATTCAAGGTTGAATGAGGATTGTCTCAGGAGGGTTATCTCGAAACTACCACTGGGACGAAATCACCCGTCAATAATTTAATATAAATTAGTGAATTTATCATTTTTGCACCTAGTAAATTGAGTAAGTACCGTTTTTCACAAAAAAATTTGAAATTGCTCCCATTCACTTTTTCATTTTTTGGGATGGAAAATAAATAATTTTCCCAAAATGCATAGTTAATTTGTACATATTTCCACTTTATCAAGGGAAAAAGTAAATAATTTTCAAACTGTATATGGAAAATAGAACGAATTCAAAATTTTCGTGGTAAACGATACTTAAGCTATGTATCTGATGAAATAAATAATAATTTCCCCATAAATTAATGAAAAGTTCAATTTATTAATAAAATTATTTAATTTATCTCATTAAAATAAAAAAAATATTTAACACTTTTGTATGCATAGTAAAATTTGTCCTAAGTGAATGAATATTCTTGCTATAATGCCTTATAGCTCCTTCTAAGGCTACTAATAGAAGAACAATGGCATTGGACCTTCATCAAGCAACATAAATAAACACTAGTCATCTTACAATTGATCAAATAATAAGTCATCAGATTGTTACGTCGATTGAGTGGCAAAGTATTTGAAGAATTCGTGACCCCTCAATTCTCAATTACGAACCGTCAATATAACCTTTTTTTTAGTAGTGTCGTGGCATGATTTCATATAGAATTATTATAATATTTTAAACCTCTTAGGATTGAATATGATGATCTGCTTATAAATAATTAACTCTAATTTTTTTTATTAAAATAAAAATTGCTCGTTTAGTCGTTTTCATTCCTCATTATTGTTATATGATATGTATCGAAAATCCTTTCAGAAGTATATATCGCATAGTCATTTTCTTCGGTTTCAAAAACGTCAGCCCACCAAATTGATTTAAAAAAATCCTTTTCTTTCGCACTCTCTAAAATATCTGATGTTTTATATATATTGTCATTATCATGAAATTACATGTAATTTATTTTCTTTCTTATTTGTGTATCTCATTGCCTAATTCACGCCATTGACGAGTAATAAATATTGTTAGTTTAATAATTTGTTTGAAAGTATTTGAAATTATATTAAAAATAATTTTTTTTAAATTAAAATTATTTATAATATCTTAATAATATTTTCAAAATGTTAATTAAATAACATTCAAAAACTGACATTAAATCTATCCATGCCAATCAAATTTCTACAAGAGTCACGGAGTGTAAAGTGTAAGACAATCCGTCTCTAGAATTCTTTCTTTTTTTTTTTTTTGGTGAAATAATGCAATATAAATTTATTTTTTTCTCTCTTTGAACAATGAAGTGAATGTGTATATTTGGTGATCACTAACAAAATTTCTATATATATAAGTCACCAGCAACCAAAATTTTAGCAACGGAAGGTTTTGTCAAAGCAATTTTACTTCTATGATATTTTTTTGGGAGACCAACTCCATGTTTTTAAAAAAAAAAAAAAAATTAAAGTAAAAAGTATAAATCAATTTCTTATTATATATTACATCTCATCCAAATAATAAATTAAATATAGACTATCATTTGAAGATAATTTAGATCCAATATTAAATTGAGCTGTACTAATTTTTTCATAATCTTATGACACATGTGATATAATAACTTAGATCAAATATTAAGTTGAATTGTATTAAATTTTTTATAATCTTATAATACTTGTACTATAATAACAATATAAGATTAAGACTAGTTCTATTTAAATTATTATATAATAATGAGGGGAAATAAACAAAAAAAAAAAGACTTGATCCAAGTCCTATCATCTTTCCAATCCTGCCATCGTTGATTTACAATTTCCACCCTAATTAGACGGCTATAAATTAAACACCCGTGATCCATCATCACTCAAGAAAAAAGGTTATAATAAAATTAAAATGACAGTGTAAGTCTTAAAAGAGAAGCTAAGCGTATCGCAATCGTACAGCTATAGGGGCAAAAAGAGAAGATAAAAGCATTGCTTGTGTGGTCGGGTAAGTGTCTCCACCAAATCTTCACACACCCCCTTTTTCATGAGTCCAAGCGCCAACCCCTTTTGTATCATCTTTGTTTTTTAGCTCGTGATTCTATCTTCTTTTTCTTTAATTTTTCTTCTTCTTTTTATTATTATTTATTGAACGGTTATAGATTTTCAAAGATCTCTTTCGTTATCTTTACCCTTCGAATAATCTCCAATTCCAAATAATTAAAAAATAATAATGATATAAAAATTAAACAGAATAAAATATGGACAATATTATTATCAAAATAATATTTTTTTTATTTTTGTTTAAATTTTTTATTTGTCGGTAAAAAAATATCATTTTAATAATAATTTTATTTATAAATTTAACGTCATTTAAACTCGTTAATATTTTTCTAAAAAAAGACTAGTGATAGATGTACTCTTTCCATACATAATGAATATATATATAATCATAATTTTAAACAAATTAAAAGAGATTGTTTATATAAGAAAATTATTTAATTAGATTAAAATTTTAATTTAAAATCATAATTTAATTATAATTATATCAAAATAGTATTATTGGCTCCAAAAATTGAGTCGAGCATAGGAGTACCAAAGGAGCAGATCCTCAATATAAATTATTAACTTCTAACAAATGATTGTAGAAATGGGTCTCCAAAACTTACAAGGGATATATAATTGGAATTTAGGAGGACGTTAAAAAACGACTAAGAATTTAAACTATTGAATTTACGAGTATACTAATAAAAAGGCTAAGAAATAAAAATTACTGGAGTGAAAGTTTTACAGTAATTGAAATCTAAAATTACAAAGGTTATGAAACTGAGTCTTACTAGAATTAGAATAAAATATAACTACAAAGGAAGAATTTACTAGAAGATTAACTATAGAGCATAATTAGTAGAAATTGACATGTTGAGTTTTTGGATTGAAGTGCTGGAGGTCTTCTTATATGCTCATGTTTGTATTTTTATAGCTCGTGTGGATTATTCCTCTTGACTGCTCCTCAACTGTATGCATGTTTTCTCCTATCCTGCTAACTTTCAATACTCATCCTCCAAATCTGTTGTATTTCTTGTCAACTTCCTCCAAGTGCACATCAACTTCCTTAGCGAGGGAAAGTATGTTGGTAGAAGATAATTTCCTACTTGAAAAATAATAATTTTCTACTGGATTTTGAGATTAGGTTCTAATTGGGTTAGACTTGTTATTTTTTGATATAAATAAGTACCCATTCAATATATCATTGAAGAAAAAATTATTTAATATAATGAGATATTTAGTACCGACGTCTCACTTAAATATTGTTTTGTATCTTGAATATCATAATGACCTCAACTCAATAATTTATACGAATCTTGGATCTATCAAGAAGTAAATCTACTATTGACCTGCTTTTACATAAAAGGCCCCACCGGTGCTTGATGTTGAATTTTCATAATAAAGTTTTAGCTTTAAAATGATTTCAACACATTTTTAAACTTAAAAAAAATAAAGAAATAATAAATGAAAAAACAACGTTATAACATGTGCTCTATATTATAGATCTTGGTAAAATTCGGACTTCAATTTCAATAAATTTACCAAAAATAGAAAAATGAAAATTTGACTTTAAAGAAAGGGTCAATCTGAAAATTTCTCTGAAAAACAAGGGCCATAAATTGCGAGCACTTAAAAATATCAAGTCTGGAACGTGAAGGTTCAATTCCCGAGCTTTTTGCATCGTGCTCTTATTACAAGAAGCCACGCGTCACACCGAAGTTTCGCTCCAGAGTTTAATACACACTCCGTGAAAAAAAAAAAAATACAAAATCAATAAATAAATAATAGCCAATAGCCAATTCAATATCTTTGTGAAGTATCTCTTCGTATATTCACATTTCACTTGTTTTTACAAGCTCCGATTACTCAGGTAAGTTAATTTTCAAGTTTCAACAATTCAATTCATTCAGCTTTCAGTTGTTATTCCTCTGTTTTGATGCCGAGAAAATTTTTTAGAGCTTGAAATATTTTAAAATTTATTTATTATGATTATGAATTATTTGATTTCTGTGAACTGTGTTCTTCAATATTCTGATGATCTGAATTTTCCTTCAATTGTGCTTTGAATTCTTTGCTTGTTTGCTTTTAAGTTTTAATTGCTTTTTGGAATTTTATTGACACTGTAGTATGATTCTTTGATTTTATTTATTTATTTCTTTTGATGTTTAGACCTAAGAAGTTATTGTAGTGCAAAGGAATATGAGCAATAGCATAGGCCGTAATTTACTCCAACAGAGTTTGCTTTGTTCACCGATTTTTGAGCATCGAAGCAAACTCAATTCTTCTGGCATTCCTGCAAACTCTTTGTTTCAATCTGCAATTGTAAATCAAGCGGCTGCACGCAAGTCGCCTCTGTCTACTAAATTTTATGGGACCGGTTTGTATGTTAGAAGACGAAAGTTAGCCGTGGGAACGTGTCGTCCTGTTTTGATCGCTCCACGTGCTGTATTAACCATGGATCCGGCTTCTGAGGTAAAATTTCCCTTGCTGAATATTGGACATTGCGGAGTGGAATTTTCAGTTTTGAATTTATGAGTGTGCATTCTGTAGTTTGATTGTTTATTAGATTTTTGGTTTAATCAACCAGAAGAATTGAAGCAAAACTTTCTCTATTGACTGACCTTGTTGGAAATGGAATAGCTAGGATGCTGTAAGACCAAGGCCAGGGAGTTGTAACTTGGAATAATTGCCCCTTGATAGCATCCCCAATGTTTTTTCAAATGATAATATAATGCTTCCAAAGTTAATATAACCTCAATATTACAAAGTCCACCTTTCGCATGCTTGAAAGTATAGTGAATTATTAAAAAAGTTCATGATCTTGTTTAATGCTTTATCAAAATCTTTCATAAAATGCAATGAACGAATTCCATGCAATTTTCCGTATGCGTTAAGTTCTTTAGAAGTTTTTATAAAAGAAACAATTACAACCAGTATGAGATGAAGACTTTTACGTGTCTAACAAGTTCCAAAATTAACAACTTGGATTCATATTTTCTTGCTTCCTAGGGTGCAGTAATTCTCATAAAACTTCAAAATTAAAATATTCTATTCTCACATTTCTGTGAGTAGTTCCGCACCGTGTCATGGAAAGACTTCTCATGATATCTTTAAATAAGGAATATATCTTGCTTAAGAAATGCAAGCAAGATATGTTTGTCCCAAACACCCAATGCTTTGAACCAATCATTAACTGATCTTTATATGAATCCTGCAGAGAGTACCCAACCTTAATCATATTCGTCTAGTCAACGTTACTTTATGAGAATGCCTCAGTCATGTGTGCCTCTGTATGTATGTGTGTGAAAGCTTGCTAGAGCATATGAGTTCTTCGTTCAGATATTTCAATGGATTTGATACTCTTACCTTGCAGCAGCTTGCGGGAAAGTTCAACCTTGATGGGAATGTTGAATTGCAGGTAGAGTATTTTTATCCAATCTCAGATACAGAAGTACGACTTTTCTGGGTTGCGCTAACTTTTGTATTTGTAGCTCATAGCAAGTAATAGACTATAAAAAGTTCGCTCCCTTAAATTGAGCAGGTTACCATCAATGCTCCAACTCCAGGGTCTATGACACAAGTAAATATTCAGATCTCTTATAGTAGCAATTCTTTGCTGCTGCACTGGGGTGCAATACGAGACAGAAAAGAGTAAGTTCAGATGTAGATGTGGGTGATTTATATTAATGCCCGTTTCTGTTTAGATTCAGATATTCATGTCTCAAGACTTTGTAAATTACAGAATGTCAACCTTTTTTTTGGTTACTTTGGGTGGGTAATTAGTTATTTCTTGTGATATTTTTTTTTTCCTTTCTGCCAGAAAGTGGGTACTTCCTTCTCGTCAGCCAGATGGAACCAAAAATTATAAGAATAGAGCCCTTAGAACTCCCTTTGTGAGCGTAAGTGCCTAAAATGCAACACAATTGAGAACTCAAGATTATTTACTGATATTTATTGATAATTAGCTGCTTATTATATTTGTTTTCTCTCCATAGTCTGCTTCCAAATCCTTCCTTCAAATTCAGATCGATGATCCTGCAATAATAGCAATAGAGTTTCTTATACTTGATGAAGCCCAGAATAAATGGTGAGCTTGCATACAGTTGTTTTTGATATGTTCATTACTTGAACATGAGATAATTATACTAACATTTTATAACTTGAATTAAAAAAACAATTTTAAAAAACTATTCCAGGTTCAAAAACAATGGTGCAAATTTTCATGTAAAGTTACCCATCAGAAAGGAGTTGATTCAAAATGTTTCAGTTCCTGAAGATCTTGTACAGATTCAAGCATATTTAAGGTGGGAAAGAAAGGGCAAACAGATGTACACTCCTGAACAAGAGAAGGTAATTGTAAACTATGTACTCTCTTCCCTTGTTTTATCTCAAGTCCTATTGCTTTTTCTACTTTTGAGTTGCATGATCAACTTGACAGTTGACACCCTTTAAATAGTTCTATAAGTTTAACTGGTTATGACTTGTCCTGGAACTTTTTGTTCTCTGTCTTGCCGAAATAAATAAAAATCAAAGGTATTCTTGGTTGCTGACCTCATCAATATACAATATCATTCAGTTGAAAATGTGTTCTTAGTGGTTAGGGCAAGTGCTTTGCAACAAGTGATATCATGTTCTTTTAAATGTTCGATATTACTAATATAATTGGTGCGTAACCTTATATTAAGGCAATAATTTGAGGTTCTTCAATATTTTGCTGTTGCTTCTTCTGGAACAACTGTAAGGAAAAGTGAATACATATTGCAGTTTTACCCTCTTATATATTATGTAAACCATAATTGCTTGGTTTTTTCTTCTGAGATTCGTCTATGTTGTCTACTCATGATGCACAAATTTCATTTTAATAGGAGGAATATGAAGCAGCTCGCACTGAACTGTTGGAAGAAATTGTTAGAGGTACTTCTGTAGAGGACCTGCGAGCAAATCTGTTAAACAAAAAAGATAGACAAGAAATTAGGAAACCTTCTTCCAATGCAACAACAAACGAAATACCTGATGATCTTGTGCAAATACAATCTTATATACGGTGGGAGAGAGCTGGGAAGCCCAATTACTCTACAGACGAACAACTTGTAAATTTTCAATCTCTTTTTACTCTAATTGTTTTCAGCTGTTCTTTTTTTTGTTGTACAGTTATTTCGTTGTTTATTTTTTTCTGTTGATATGGTTAAAGATGTTAATCATTGCGTAATTGAAGCATTGATGTTTCCATAATTAGAGGGAATTCGAGGAAGCAAGAAAAGAACTCCAATCTGAACTAGAGAAAGGTATCTCTCTTGATGAAATACGGAGGAAAATTACCAAAGGAGAGATACAGACTAAGGTCTCAGATCAACCTCAAATTAAAAAGTATTATAGCATTGAAAGGATTCAGCGGAAGCAGAGGGACTTAATGCAGATTCTAAATAAATATGTGGCTGAACCCGTGGAGAAAAAGAATATTTCAGTTGAACCAAAAGCCTTGACGGCAGTAGAACTTTTTGCTAAAGCTATTGAAGAACAGGGTAGTGATTCTATTCTTAACAAAAAAATCTACAAGCTTGCTGATAAGGAACTTCTGGTGAGATGATGTTTTGCTGAGATGATTTTTTTCAAGGATATTTCACCTTGAAGGAATTATTCTCACTCACAATCTTTGCTGCACGTTTTCTAGGTACTTGTAAACAAGCCTGGTGGCAAGACCAAAATTCACATCGCTACTGATTTCAAAGAGCCACTCACCCTTCACTGGGCTTTATCTAAAAAGGGTGGAGAATGGTTGGTAAGAATCTTTAAATTGTTAACTGTTTACATGGTCGTCGAGAAGATGCTGGATTTTGGAAATTTTTTTACTGTTTTTTGTTAAGTAAATCGTTGCCATCTGTACATGCATTAGTTATATGAGATGTATGAATTGCAGGCTCCGCCTCCAAGTGTATTGCCTCCAGGTTCAGATTCGTTGGATGGTGCAGTTGAAACACAATTCACAACTAGCTCTCTTGCTGATGTACCTTATCAGGTGTGCGAAACAAAATTTGATTTGATTTTTTGCATGCGTTGGGACTATCAAAACCTACATCAGTGAAAATGTTGGAATCGGCGTATTATCTGATTTTTATAAAACCCTCAATATCCTGAATCCAATTTTTAGGTCCAATCGATGGAGATAGGAATTGAAGAGGATGTTTATGTAGGAATGCCATTTGTCCTTCTGTCTGGTGGAAATTGGATAAAGAATAAAGGCTCTGACTTTTATGTTGACTTTGGCTATGAATCTAAGCCAGTCCAAAAGGTGACCATATATTTCTCATTATGATGATCTATATAGTCTCCTTATTCGCTTTCCTTACATATCTCCTTTTGTGATAAATAACTTGACTTCTCTTATCCAAGGATGCTGGTGATGGTGAGGGTACGGCCAAAGCTTTGTTGGATAAAATAGCTGGGTTGGAGAGTGAGGCACAGAAGTCCTTTATGCATCGGTCAGTAATCTGCTGGGTTTATCACACCGAGTTTATTGACTTGAGGAAAACTGTTGATCAACCTTGATGACGAAGTTATATACATACATAAATACATACATATTCTGTTTTTGGATAGGCACCTGGCTTTAAGAAAAGTTCATTTGGTTATCATTTATTCGATTCAATTGGGTTTATGTTTGTTGTCCATCTATATGGGCCTGTTCTCACTTCGTTACTTATTACCAAAAAGAACGAGGATAGACAATCTTTCCATATGATGAATTTTGAAGAGGAATGAAAGGAAGGATTAAGTGAAAAACAGTGTTGTGTCTTAACCTTATATCTTGAACCTGCATGTTCTCAAGGGTTTTTCTTTTTAATCATTTTTATTTGCTAATGGTGACAACAACCAACTATTTCACATTGATTGTGATGTTTTTCAACATTGGTATCCTTAAGGTGTACGAAGCCTCATGTATCTCTTTCTTTGGTTTCTACTGTTGATGCTTTCAGTGGATGTTGAAGTTTTAATCTGGTCTCTGGCTGATTAGTATATCATAGAAGCTCTAGCATCTACTAAATTGCAGGGAAAAAACTCTTATTATCACATCTCTGCTTCATAACTGATATGTTGAGGGTTTTTGTCAATATTATCTCAGGCCATTGTCTTGAAGCGATATGTCATACTTTCTTCTTCTTCTTTTTTTTTTTTTTTTAGGTTTAATATTGCAGCGGACTTGATAGAACAAGCCAAAGGTGCTGGTGAACTGGGCTTTGCAGGAATCTTGGTGTGGATGAGGTTTATGGCCACAAGGCAGCTTATATGGAATAAAAACTACAATGTCAAACCTCGGTAACATAAACTGACTTCAGGATTTGAATGTTTAAGTATCCTATGTACTCGGACATTCACATACTTTGTTGACGAGTTTAGCACCATAAAGGCATAAACTGATGGAAAAACTGGATTACGTACTAATTTTCCAACTATACTCTTAAGTCTTCCCATTATGAATCTGTTTGCACAATTGACTCAGAAAAAGAAATTTGGGCTCTCTTCTCTTCATTAACAAAATTCATTTTCTCAATCTACTCTTCTTCAACTTGTTGATGCAGTGAGATCAGTAAAGCCCAGGATAGGCTTACAGACTTGCTCCAGAATATCTACACTAGTAATCCGGAGTACAGGGAAATTGTGCGTCTGATTATGTCTACTGTTGGTCGTGGAGGTGAAGGAGATGTGGGACAGCGAATACGCGATGAAATCCTTGTTATCCAGGTCAAAATAGAACCTCCTGTTACTTATTCTTTCTTTTTGTATTCATATTGTTTGTTTCCTACTGCTTTTGAAAGGTTGGAGTTGTCTGAATTGTAACTTATGATTTTAGAGGAACAATGATTGCAAGGGTGGAATGATGGAGGAATGGCATCAGAAGTTGCATAATAACACTAGTCCTGATGATGTTATAATTTGTCAGGTATCAGAAATGTGAATTTGAATCTACTTCTTCAGTTTCTTTCTTACACTAAAATTTTCTTAATAAAAATGTTCTTGCAGGCGTTGCTGGATTATGTTAAGAGTGACTTTGACATTAGTGTTTACTGGAAGACTTTGAATGACAATGGCATTACAAAAGAACGTCTTCTAAGTTACGATCGTGCGATCCATTCAGAGCCAAATTTCAGAAGAGATCAGAAGGATAGTCTATTGCGTGATCTTGGAAACTACATGAGAAGCTTAAAGGTTGGTTTCCTAAATGATTCTAGACAGTTCTGTTCTGTGAGTTTATATGTAAAATCCCGTTTTACATGGACATTCATTTTCAGCCGCTACACATGATATTCTAAATACACGTGTTCATGCATTATTTTCTTATTGAAGATGAAGGATGTACTGCTTGAATTGATCTCTTAGTTTATTTGTGATGATTGAGAAATGCTTGAAAGAATATTGAATACCTCGCATATTTATGCATTTGTGATGATTGAACTGGAGTGATTAGTGGTAGAGATTCCATTCTGTGTTGTCATTTGAAAGTGTTTATTTTCAACTGTTATCTTTTGACAGAACAAACTTAATTTGATTCCCTTTTGTTTACCATAAAATCTTGTAAGCATAAATGACAAATGTGCCTATTTTGATTTTTATCTAGGCGGTTCATTCAGGTGCAGACCTTGAGTCTGCTATCACGAATTGCTTGGGCTACAGATCTGAGGTAATGTCAGACTTCTGCTGAAGCTCCCCAACAAAATGTCGTATTCTCGAAATTTGATAGGACTTCTAATTCTCTTCAGGGTCAAGGTTTCATGGTCGGGGTGCAGATAAATCCTATAAAGAACTTGCCATCTGGATTTCCAGTAAAATCTTAGACTTTTTCTTCCCTATTTGTGGTTCAAAGTATGACCTATAAGAAACAGAATTCTCGAAAAGCAATTATAAATTTGACATATCTTCAATATACAGGAATTGCTTCGATTTGTCTTTGAGCATGTTGAAGATAGAAATGTAGAAGCATTGCTTGAAGTAAGTGAAATTTTGATTTCGAAATTGTAATTACTAAATCAATTATGTTCTAGCTGTGTGTTGTTCCTACCTCACCTAGTGGGAAAAGGCTTTTGTTTGGTTTGGTTTAGTTTGGTGCATTATTCCTATGTCAATCTTGAGCGCAGGGTTTGCTTGAGGCTCGTCAAGAGATTCGGCCATTGCTGTCCAAGAACAATGATCGTCTAAAGGATCTATTATTTTTGGACATAGCCCTCGAGTCTACTGTTAGGACAGCTATTGAAAGAGGATACGAGGAGTTGAACAACGCTGGACCAGAGGTAACTCTTGTCATTAGCAGGGCATTGTGTGCTCATCTCAATTGTTAAACCTCTTTAATGTTTATGTTATTGTTATATAGTTGTTTGTGTCTGTGTATGTGGCTATGTGCATGGGTGGTGATTTTAGCTTATCTTGATTAGCCTGTTTCCGCGACTTGCAGAAAATCATGTACTTCATCTCTATGATTCTTGAAAATCTCGCACTTTCATCCGATGACAATGAGGATCTCATTTACTGTTTGAAGGTAAACTTTTTCTCCTTTAATGGTGGACTCGGGCTGTTTTGAATGATTTGGGTTCAGTATTCTTCAAATGGGTGGAGCCGCCAATTCATCCTTTAAAGGAAGTAGAGAAGGAAAATCTCTAGAGGGGCTGTTACATGTTATATCAATTATTTTACATGATAAATACTCTCTTAAGCATTTTTCGGTACTGTGTTCATATATGCAGGGTTGGATTAATGCTTTAAGCATGTCCAAGAGTAAAAGTGATAATTGGGCATTATATGCAAAATCAGTTCTTGACAGAACTCGCCTTGCACTTGCCGGCAAGGCAGACTGGTACCAGAAAGTTTTGCAACCATCGGCAGAGTATCTTGGATCACTGTTGAACGTTGATAAATGGGCTGTATGTCTTTTCTACACTAAATCTTAAATCCCCCTCTGATATTATGTTTTTCATTTAGATAACTTGATTTTAACTCATACATGAAAGAAAAGAGAGAGAACTTTGGATGGATTACTTCTTGCAGGTGGACATATTTACTGAGGAGATGATTCGTGCTGGATCAGCTGCATCATTATCCTTACTTCTTAATCGACTTGATCCAGTTCTTCGCAAGACAGCTAACCTGGGAAGGTTTGTACATTATCCTTTGCCAATGACTCCTTTTGAAAACTTAGAAAGTAAAATATTAATTTCAGTTATTAAAAATGGATTATATTAAGGTTTGTGTTATACAACAGGCACTGAAAATGAGAGTTTAATGCAACATCTGCCAGTTCTGGATGGCTATCTTTAATACTACTTTTCCCTGGAACAGTTGGCAGGTTATTAGCCCCGTTGAAGTCGTCGGATATGTTGCAGTTGTGGATGAGTTACTATCTGTGCAGGATAAATCTTATGATCGACCTACAATTTTAGTGGCAAGACATGTAAAAGGAGAGGAAGAAATTCCAGATGGTACTGTTGCTGTGCTGACACCCGATATGCCAGATGTCCTATCACATGTTTCAGTTCGAGCAAGAAATTGCAAGGTAATCATTTACTGCTTTCTGAATTTTCTGTATGCCTTCTAGATGGTAACTGTTTCTTGTGGATGATGAGTTACTACTTGCAGGTTTGCTTTGCTACATGCTTTGATCCCAATATCTTGGCTGACCTGCAAGCAAATGATGGAAAAATGCTGCGCCTAAAACCAACATCTGCTGATATAGCATATAGGTAATTCTACATGCAACTTAATGCTGGAAGCAATTATGCAACATGTCATGCTCCGGCAAATATTGGGGAATTTGAAAATCCATGGTTCAGATTTCAGAACTTTCACATGCTATATTTTGCTCTCCACTAAATTCCATATATTGGAATAAATGGAACCTTATCTTTCTCTCTTCTTTATGCTTTATTTCAGTGAGGTGGAGGGCAGTGAGCTGGCAGATTCAAGTTCAATGAACTTGAAAGAAGATGGTCCATCTTCTGTAACATTGGTCAAAAAGGAATTTGCTGGCAGATACGCAATAACATCAGAGGAGTTCACTAGTGAAATGGTGAGGCTTCAAAATCAGAATTTTCTGTTTATTTATTTATTTATTTTATGTTGATCAATTTTCTTCGTAGTTTTTCTATTTTTCTATTTTCTTTTCGT
>SKCR01040112.1:0-63218 GCA_019454045.1 Zanthoxylum bungeanum | reverse complement strand
CCAGCACTAATTAAACCAAGTACAGCCAATGCAGTATGTACCACAGTTGATCTCTTTCCATCAAGAGGTGTATATATCTGTATCAAAAATGAGAATCCAGGTTCATTTTAGTATATATTTGAAGGACCAATTATATATGTTAGAGTTCCGGTCCAACAACTAAGTAGATACGTCTAAGGTCGACTTTCACTAGTGAGTTATAGTCTATTTATCGTACATTGGCTAAGCATAGAATTAACCGGTGGTTTATTAACCCTTGAACACTCTACTCTTACAAGTTGAATTTTTCAGATGAGTTCTATTTATGGGTGTGTTCGATCGGGACTAATTGAATTAGTGCGGCCACGTGGCGTGATAGAATGATGGCTATCTGTCTAAAATTTACCTTATTTGGGCATGATTTGAAGCTCTCTCCCCAACCACCATCTTCACTTTGTGCATTTAGCAGAAAATAAACTGCTCTACGAATAGCAAGACAATTGTTGAAAGTCTTGCCAGCAGCATGCAAACCTCCAAGAGCAAAACAGGTCCCATATATGAAGCAAATTCCCCAGTTACCATACCTGTATATACATGTTTGATCATCTAGTTAAGTAACTTCTCTAGCGCTTTGATGAATATTGGAAAAAACAAATGTTTCAAAGCAAAAAAAGAATTACCATGAACCATCATGATCAGTTTGTTCGTCTTCAATGTACTGCACAGCTTTGGCAATGAAATTTTCAATCTCCTTCTTTCTATGATGTGGGTATAATTTCTTAAACAACATAAATGCTTCGATTGCTGATGCAGTGCATTCAACATACGTATGCTCTACTACTAGGTCCTCAAGAAACTCTACTGGATTAAGCCACTGCATAGGAAAACAGATACCAAAAATTAATATATCATTTGAGATTCCAATAATGCTTACAATGAAAATTAAAAATTTAGAATGGTTTAAGTAATTATTACCTCCAGCAACGAGGAGGAACCCGCTCGCTCCCAAACTGCTAATCCACCAGTCTTTTCATCCTGAAACAAGTTTATAATAAGTTTACTAAAGGCTGATGAAGTTTAAGAAAATTACAAGAAGTGTGATGCAATTTAAATTTTACCTGAAGAGAAAGTAAGAAATTAACAGCATCATATAGTCTCTCAGGTTCCATTTTCTTGCCAACAATTTCTGGTGGCATCATTGAGAGTTGTAGGACACACTATTAAGATTCAAGAAACTTTTGTTACCAACACTATGATTACGGATAAGTGGTTGAAATAAGTTATATAGTTACCTTCAAACCTTCTGCAGTACAATCTGAAACTTGCCATCCATGATCTTGATCCGAGAAAGTCCATGCTCCTTTAGAAAAGTGTCGAAAATTTCCTCTATAGTCGCCTACTGGATTATCCCTAATCTTCAAAATTTTCAAAACGGAATGTTTCAATAAAGAGCAAGTGTATGTTAATATGTTATGCCAATAAATAATGCTGTTAGATTTGAATATGAAACCTGAGCATTCTTCAAGTAGTCGTGTCCTTTAGCAAGTACATGTTCAACTTCATCAGTAATATTGCTAGCAATCAAAGCTTGAAGACCAAGAGCAGTATCCCATGTTTGACTGCCGAAAGTCTGCATAAGGATAGCAATAATAGCATCAAATGTAGCTGTTAATTTTTTGGAATCGTTCGAAACCCGCCGCCAAATCACCCTTCCGGGCTTAAGCGGAGCGGGTGAAATCCCCGACTGTCCCAGGCTCTTATAAAAAACGCACTCCCTGAATTCGAACCCAGAATCACACTCCTTGTGGACAACTTTGAAGTAGTATTGTAGCGAATATGAGTAATTGATTAGTAACCTGAACTTTCATTCCATCTTCCCCAAGCCAAATGTAATCTGCAATTCTAGCAAGATGCTTCTTGAATGCAACCCCATTCGGATCTTCAACCCAACAAGCAAGCATACATAACGGCTGTTCAATACAACAGAGGCATACGAGTGCCAAATGGATCAGTCACACACATATGCATTGAAAGCTAATACTTATTTTCTTTGTTTCGAGTTCTGGAAATTACAACATTACCTTTTCCACACATCCTATAGTGATGTATCGACTATTGTGATCTTCATAATGAATGAACTTCATTGTTTCTTTTAAAGCCTTCTGTCTGATGAACTTGTTAAAAGGCCAACGAGTTAGGAGTGGCTCAGTAGCCAAGTAAAGCGAATCCCAAAGTACATCTTGTACAAAAGGATGGGGATAGTAGAGATCCTCCTGCAATAACAGTTGATTAAGTTCAAATCATCAATGAAACGTCTACAAAAACACAAGGAGAAAGTTTGAAATCACCTTGGCGCAGAGATGGCGAACTTTTCTCCAGTTGATTTCATTGTAAGGCTGAGTGTGGAGTTCTTCTCTCAACTGTTGAATAAGTGGAGTGATTGGACCAACAAACCGTTTCCCATATAAATAAGACAGTGGCATGTAAACCAGTCGACAGTAGCACCACATTTTTGCTGCATTTACATTGTAAATTTTCAGAATATTTGACAGAGGCATGAATTGAATTCCAAATTTTTTTTTTTTGTTCACATACATGGATGAATTGGAAAAAAAGAAGGAAGGATCCAGAACTCCGGGGGCATTGGGTTGGTGCCAGACCATTCAAATATTCCAAGTAACTATCACAATGTAACAAAAACAAAATCATAAATTTGATCATTAAATAATTCTCAGTATGTAGTTTTACTAATGTGATTTTTTTTTTCTTACTGAAAGCCAATTCTTTCCCCAAGAGGGTATGTAAGTGGCACCACCATGGTCGCGAATCCATTTTCGCGCTCTTGAGCAAGCATTGTTTTCGCCATCATTGGGTCCTAATCCAAGTAAACGCATACAAAGGTAACTGAAAACAGTACCAAACATGCTGGTTGGACCTTCTACATGTACTCCCCAGCCACCATCTTCATTCTGCAACACACAATATTAAATGATTATAAAGCTTATAAAGCTTATAAAGTTTTGAATAAGAAACTGGATTGAAGTTTTGAATAATGATATATGAACAAAAGCGCGACGAAATGGTGACTAAAATTAATAACAAAGTACATGTATTAGGTTGTTAAATCAAAATCCTAATTCCGCCACTGACCTGATGATTGTACAAATAGCGAAGAATTTCTCTGCGGTGTTCAACTGTGAATACTGTATTAAGATGACCTGTAATGTACAAGCAGAAGACCTGAAAATTTTCAGAATGAAATCATTAGTTAAATGATTATTTTGATAATAATGTGAAAAAATGAGCAGAGGATTAAAAATAATAATAATAAGAAGAAGAAGAAGAAGAAGAACTTACAAATGGAGGAAGAAAATACATGGGGCCAGCATTTTCAGCAGGCCAATGGCCATCGCTAGATTGTATTGCTGAGAAGTAGAGAGCAGCCCTCTTCATTGCAATGGTAGCAGTTTCATATGTGATTTCTTCACCATCCTTAACCTTTACTTGAGGAATTGTTTGTTTGAAATTTTTTTCTCTCAGAATCTGTTTTTTTTTTTTTTTTCCAAAATAAATTCATGAGAAAATGGACATAACCAGAAATTTCAGTTAATATCTACATTAGAATTGAGATGGCTTTTATTAATTTGTTGATTATAGAATAATCCAATAACGCAATTAATTACATTTTTAAGATTCTTATTATAATTTTGTTAAAAATTTATTATATTTATATCTCCATAAATTCTTTTTATCAACCAACATTTTACATGAACTATAAACTTTATTTAGGGACGGATTTAGTTAAGGCCTAGAAGGGGCTTCAGCCTCTTTTCGGCTTTACAAAATTATCTTTGGACACCTCATAATTATTTAGAATATCTATAATATCACATATATTTACACATTTTTACATAAGAGGTTTTACAATTATTTTCTCACTTAAAAAGAATGGAATTGAGACTTTAGAAGAAATTTATTAAGTTTTTAAATTTTTTTTTTTGTTTTTTGTTTTATTTATTACTAGCACAATTTAGTTATAAACTTTAGATTTTTTCTCATATGACCTATTTTTAGTGAAATTTCGATTTATTTCAATTTATTTTAAGGTGGTCAAGTAAAGTAGTGTTTTAAATGAATTATTATAAGGAATAAATTACAATAATCAAGCAAGGATCAATATTTGAATAATAACTTAATTTTATACAAAAAAAAATGCTATTTAAAATAACTTGTCAAAAACAAATTAACAGTATTACTACTTATTGCTATATTTTCAACAGAATTTTCTATAATATGTAAATGTCAATAGAAACTTAAAATGCATTAAATGTTGACTCATTCTTTTCGTATATTAAATAAACTCATATTTAATCTTTTATTTTCCTCCTATTGCTATCAAATAAGTTCAACTAATATCTCATCAAAGTAATAAAATAAAAAATAAATAAATAAATAAATAAATAAAAAAGAAAAAAGAGTAGTGATATATGTACCAAAAAATGACAAAATGATGACAACAATTAATTATAAAATACACTTATTATATTATTAAAAACATATTTTTTCACCTTTTTATCAACCTTTTATACTTTTATCATTTTTCAAGAGGAAAATAACTAAACTAACTTTTTTTTTTTTTTGAATCGTTGGAAATTTCACCGTCAAACCATCTGTTCCAAACTTAAGCGAAGCAGATAAAATAATTTTATCAAATTAATTAAAAAAATAATGCCATAACATGATGTCACTATCCAATATTGTTCTTATATACCTAAAAAATATATTGTCAATTAAATAATCATTGACCACCAAATTAGTTAATTATCCATAACAAACATCATTACATGGATGCTTATGAGAACAGTTAATCCAACTAAAACACAGTTGAGCAAAACCTAACTTTGAAATTCACAATTGACACAATCAATTTGCAGCTTATTTTTTAAAATTTAATTATGCACTTTCTAATGCATTTATTATTACACCAAATAAAATATTTTTTCTTTTTTATAATTTTTTTCAAATGTCAAAATTAATAATTTCTCCGATCTTACTTGACATACAATACTGTTTATTCCTTTTTTTTTTTTTGGGGCATTGTACTAATCTAAAATTCAAAACAAATTATGTACCTGTAGGCGCCAAAGAAGGTCGCCGGCCGGCTTAACTTTATGGCGATTTTTGTAAAAATTTTGTCGAGCATCTTCAACATCAAGAAGCTCCTGTGGTGAGCCAGCATTCGGATCAAATTCCCATATTTGCCTTCCCACAAAGTTGTTTGTTGTAAACATATATGGGCTATTTTTGTCACCCTCCGCAATCTTCAGCCTCCACATGTTTCTGTTTATTATTATTATTATTACACTCAATCATCAAGATGACCATAATTTGCATTTACGCTGTACTAACCATATAGATTCTTGACTTTTTGAAGCAAATATAGAAATGGGGAAAAACAAATTCATGCATATATATATATATATATATATATATATACCGGACGAAATCCGGACACTAATCAGCACTGTTTTGGCATTGTTTAATACTGTTTTATGTTGTCGTTTAGATTGTAAGGACCGGATCGGAACACACACACACATATATATATATATATATATATATATATTCTAACTCTGTTTATAGTGAATCTTATGTACTTGGTATGACATTTTTTTTAATGTATGAAGATAAGTAAGTAAATAAGATGAGGATTGAAAATTGTCATAAATGTTAATAAAATTGTATTTTCTAAAATAAGTTAGTGAAGAAATGAAGAGTAACCACTGATCAACTTACTAGGTAATAAAAAATAAACTTTTTCACACCAAAAAGAAAATGTAAATTCAAATCAAAACTAAGTAGAATCATTGATAAGCTTACGAATTTGATCGAATTAGTTAGTAGGAGGAAGAAAAGAGAAAGTTTGGCGATGGCTGCAAAAGCTTTAGCACTTGAAATGCAAGACGATGCCTCCTTTATTTGTTCAAATGAAACTCTCTATATATAAGCAAATAATGTTAATGAAAAAGCAAATTATGATCAATGGACAAACGATTAGCGAGTGTCAATATGAGATTTTTTTTCTGTGTATTGTGGCCTAATTTTTACTCCTTGGTGATACGCAGATTCTAAACCACATACTTTAATATGAATGGCCGACAACAGTTGACTCATGCAATCAAAATTAATAATACTTTTTTTATCATGATCAGATTGCAATATAGATATCTCAATCAATAAATAATATATTGCGAGCGAATCCTCCTCTTTCTCCCCGTTTTCCGGCGATTCCAAGGCTTCCGCCAGCCACCAATGGATGCACGGTGACAAACCGGTCTTGTCTCTACCGGTGCGTCGGCCGGTGATGACCGACGTTGGCCACCATCTCTTTCATGTTGCGGGAGGTCGGTGAGGTGAATTGAGAAGTTTTGCCGTTTTTATAATTTGTGGAAACTTAGGGTAATTATAGGAAATTTTTCTGAAATTTATAAAACAGTCTCTGTGAAATTCTAATTTGGTCTTTAACAATGTACTCCTTCAAAAATTCACATTTTAGGTAATTCTGGTGTAAAATTCGAAAAGTGCTCAACACGAAAGACCTTTCTAATCTATCAAAAATCAACTTAATCGAAGTTTGTTTGTTATTTGTATATCTGAAACAATGAAAATTACTCATATAAAAAAATATCCAAAAATACGTGAAACTGATCATTTCGAGCTATATGATTTCCAATACAACGAAATCTCATTTTAAAATATTTCAACATATTTTTCAATGCCGGATGTATTGTTAATTACTTAAATTTGCATATTATATAACACTTATGCGTAATTTATAAACAAATATAGAGACAACAATCATGCACTTAATCAGCATTAAGTAAGTCACAAAATGTATGGCATGGTAGGTTAGAACATGTTAATTATGATACAATGCAGAGATTAATTAACATGGACCTTATACCTAAATTTATAATTGGTAACTAACATAAATGTGAAGTGTGTGTCGAAACAAAATTGAATAGTATATCGTTTTATTCCATAAAACAAAGTTCTGAACCATTAGAACTCATTCAGACTGATGTGTGTGGTATGAATATTATGCAAACAAGAGGTAGTAGAAAATATTTTGTCATTTTTATCAATGATAGCATAAGATTTGGTTATATGTATTTGCTGAGAAGCAAATATGAAGCCATTGAGAGCTTTATTCACTACAAAATCAAAAATTTCCAAAACCATAATCATCAAACTAAGCAGACGTCAATTATCGAAGTCACGAGCAAGGATCGGGCAATATCCGAACATGACCATGTCGACAGAGGGTAGCGAGCTGTCATTTTTCGATGGTTAGAATCCCTAGATCAGATCAAGCGTTACAGATGGTCAAAAACCATAAAACTATCATCAGACACTGTGACGAAATAGAATTTCAGGCGTCTTGACGAAAACCTAATTTACGATTTTAAAACTAAAAACCATCTTTCAAGCGCCGAGACAGAATTATATCAAATCGTCAAATCCAAAACATAGTTATCCGAATAACTTCTTTTCAAATCACATAATAATAATAATAATAATAATAATAATAATAATAATAATAATAATAATAATAATAATAATATAATCGGAATATCGAAAAAATATATAAATAGAAGTATTATAGGATCAAAGTAAAAAAATGTCAAAATATATATCAAAATATCTTAAGTAACATAAACTAAAGTATCGTAAGAATCAGAAAATAGAAATATCTACAAGATATTGAAAAACTGATCTTCTGTGATTAAAACCAAATTTCAAAATTTAAGTATCAAAAATCTATAACAGACATCCAAGAACCAACTCGCTTGACGAAAAGAAAATCAGACATCCAATGTTCGAATCACGCGCACTGACCAGATATTATCCGAAACAGGACCATATCAACAGAGTCTAACAGAACTACCGTAGTCAGATGCGTAGAGCCCTATAAAATAAAGAATACTCAAGATTCATAGTTTTGGCGTAGCGGAAGCATGATGGATTCTATGTAGAAGCCATTCCGATCGCTTTTAAACACGCTAATGTTTGATCGTCAGTTTTGTGTGTGGTCACTATTCTTTTCGTGTGTTTTTGTTTATGTTACATGACATTTTCGGTATATGTATAAGCAATACAATTACGTATTTCGTCTCATTTTCTGTTTAGGTTTTCTATTCCTGAAATCAGATTATGTGGTCCGTTTCTATATTATGTACATGTTCGATATATGTTTCTGCTTATGTCCTCTGTTTATGTTATCTATTTACATTTTCATTAAATGCTTTGAGTTTACGATTATGTGTTCTTGATTATGTTTTTTGTATCTTCATCGTATAATAAGTCATCTGTTTATATGTTTACAGTTGATGTTAGTTAGAGTCTTGACGTTAGTTTTCTGTTTCTGGTTTTCGTTATGTGTTGATTCTGTAAGTTTATATTTTTGTTTTATGGGTTTTTTCTGATATTTTGTTTTACGTTTTATCAATATTTTTGACTATATTTTTTAAGGAGTTTTTATAAAAATAATTCTGATCACTTTTTTTTTATTGTATATGAAAATGATATATTTTCCGACTCGGCACTTGAAATTTATTTTTGAGTTTAAAAACGTAAATTATGTTTCCGTCGAGACGCTTGAAAATCTGTTTCTTTCAAAATATCTTATGATACTTTTATGGTTTTTGACCCTCATTTCCCTTGATCTGATATAGGGCTCTGACCATCAGAATATGACAATCCAATGCCCTCTGTCGACATGGTCTTGTTCAAATATTATCCGGTCTTTGCGCGCGACCCGACAATGGACGCCTGTATAGTTTTTGACGATATGGTACAAATACAATTATATTTCATATTTCAGTTATGTTTTTAAAATATGATTTTAGTTTACATGATATATGTTTTCGATTACGATATGCGATTTTGTATATATGTTTCTGATCACCTGATGATTTTCAGTTATGATGTCATTTTCAGTTTCTGACGTTCTTCTTGATTTTGTTCTCTGATTAGTCAGCTTTCTGTTGACGTTTTTCTTTTTTCAGTTATGTTATATTCTGATTTCAGATGACATTATATGATTCTCAGTCGTGTCAGGTTTCTGATCTGCATTCAATCTATTTTATGTTGACATATTACAGTTTATGTCTTTCAAGTTAAAATGACGTATTTTCAGGTCTTGTCAGCATTTTTCTATCTTTGACGTATTTGTGGTTCCGTGGTTGATAAGTGCATGAAAATGTACTTTGAAACATCACTAATCTAGGCTTATTGTTAAGTATTTAGTTATATATTTTATGTTTTAGTATATAATTCCTATTGTTATATTAATTTAAAAATGTTTATTATTTACGCTAATTTAGTGATTTTTGTTTGTAGGAATATTAATATATGGATCCGGGAGTACTCACAAGTGTTTTGGGAACCTCTGGGAAGACACAGGACGACGAGCAGGGAAGAATGGCGCTGAGGCGCCAAAATCCCATACAAGTTCCAGGGAGAATGGCGCCACGGCGCCATTCATCATCAACAAATGGGCGCCACGGCGCTGTAGGAAGTAAGAGAAGGATTTACAACAAATAAAGAAAGCAAATGGGCCACATCCTTTGACCAAAAAGTTTGTGTCCTCAACGTGGGCCATTACTTGTGTGAATTGAAGAAAGTGACGTGAATAATTGAAGCAATTCTGACAAAGAGGAGGTGGAGCCGAAATTATTGACTCTAAAATTGCTAAAGGAAAATCACGTGGGCCCAAGTTCAGCATTTACTTTGTCCTTTGAAAGAAAAAGAGCGAAAATTATATTATGTGCCGGGTGTATACACCATCTCTCACAACAGGCGGGCCCCACCACCTCGAAAAAGAGAGAGTGTGCGTGAAAGAAAGTTGAGCACGTGGCCTTAGACAAAAATTAATTAGGTTTTAATTTCTTATGCTATATAAAGCCACACAAAGTGACGTCCAGGGGGAGATCGGCCGAAAGGCTGAAAACACGAAGGCTGCGCGAGCGTAGGAGAGAGCAGGGCCAAGAGAGAAGAAATCAGAGCGTAAAGTCGGGACGCGGAGCCGTGATGATTCAGAACAATATTTATCTCCAATCCCGGGTTATTTTTATTTCTTTTATGGGGAACTAATTCCCTAGGCAAATTAGGGATGAACTCTTGTGTTGGATTTTATTATTTGTGTTTTTGATTCCTACGAACCTTTTAATTGTTTAATAAAATTAATGGTTATTATTTTCTATCATCTTTTGATTTATTAATCCAGAAATTATATTTTGTCAAATCCCATATAGATCCAGTCATGCTTCTTCTATGTGTGGTTTGCGAATTTAATTGTGACTGGTAAAGTTGTTTTGCGTGTTGGTCTTCTGCTGCAGTATTGCCTGAGGGTATATTGTCGACATTAGATAGCTCGTAACGATGGCTTTTGTGTGCTGTTAACATAGGGAAAATAATCATTAATTACATTAGATTTTGAATATGTGTAGAATTGAATATTTTCCGATTGTTGGTTTGGGATGTGAAACCTTCAATTGTGTAATAAAAGGAATCAATAACTAAATATAGGAGTTCGATGCAAGAGGGATTCTCGAAGCTTTGTCATATCTCTCTGCCATTATCTTTTAATATCTGTTCATTATTTTATTTATCTTAAAATTTAATTACCAATTTTTATCGTTTTATTTATTAAGTTACCGTTAACGTTTTGTTTGCTTAAATTAGTTCTTTGTAACCATCTCTCTGTGGAATCGACACCCCATCTGTACTGCAATAACCGCAAGTCATATTTGGGCGTAATCAAAATTTGGCGCCGTTGCCGGGGAGACGGTTTACAAGCAAAAGGACCAGGTTTGCTTAGTCAACAACGAAGCGGTAACTTCGTTCCATTTTTTTTTTATTAGTATTTTATTTTATTCATTTATTATTTGCCTATTTATTTTCTTTAATTTTTTTTTTCTTTTCTTAGTTTTTGTTTAGATTTTTTTATTTTTGTGTTTATTTTATTTTATTTTTAGTTTTAGTAGACTTTAATTTTTAGTTTCATTTATTTTATTTTATTTTTATTAGTTGTGTTTGAGAGCATGTCTAGATTTAGGGATCAATTGGGTAGATTTGCTAGAATAGAACAGGAAGATTTAGAGTCAGATCAAGATAATATATTTGTGAATCTTTTTGCTACACCATCTAGATCTAGTAGACGTACCATGAGTGAGTACGAGAGACCACATAGGAGGACTCTTGAAGAGTACCTCCACCCAACTCGCACAGCTACACCTTCATGCATCATGTTTCCTCCTAATGCACCACACACAGACTTTAGGCCTGGAATGATACAGTATCTTCTAAACTTCCATGGTTTAGAGAGCGAAAATCCTTACGTGCATATTAGAGAGTTTGAAGAGGTAGTAGCAACCTTCCATGACCGGTTTGGAACCACTGACACAATTAGACTTAAGTTCTTCCCTTTTACCCTTAAGGATAGAGCTAAGAGCTGGTTGTATTCATTAAGACCTAGGTCAATAGGAACATGGGGCGAGATGACACATGTGTTCTTTAATAAATATTTCCCACACCATAAGACGAATGCCTTGAAAAGACAAATCTCCACATTTTCCCAGAGAGACAGCGAGACCCTTTATCAAACGTGGGAGAGGTATAAGGAGTTGTTAGCTAGTTGCCCTCACCATGGGTATGAGAGTTGGCGTTTAGTAAGCTATTTCTATGATGGACTGACCCATAGGGAGCGCCAATTCGTTGAGACAATGTGCAATGGTGAGTTTATCCAAAAGGACCCTGATGAGACACTCGAGTATTTAGATGACCTAGCTAAGAAATCTCATATTTGGACTGGACCCAATGCCGTAGATAACACTGATTTGACACACACCTCTTCTAGCAGAAGCTTACAACACTTTAGGGAAGATGATAGCCTTAAGACACAAGTTGAGCTGTTAACTAGACAGATAGGAGCCTTAATAGCCAAAGACAGCAAAACAATGCATTCAGTAGCCCAGCTAGAATCCCAAGAGTGTCCCGTGTACGGTGAGATGAGAGGTACAAATGAGGAAAACTACAATACTTTAGGGATGTACCAGAAGCCTTATACACCATATCCAGATACCTATAATCCTAGTTGGCGGAACCATCCCAATGTTAGTTGGAGGCAGGAGTCCTATCAGCCTACCCAGCCACCACAACCTAGGAGTTACAGTACCCCACAGTATCACACACCTGCCATTCCTAGGAATTCTTTAGAGGATACTATGCAAGCATTTATAGAAACCCAGAAAGCAACTGTAGAGGCCCAGAAATCAATTGTGGAGGCCCAGGACAAAACCAATCAAAGGATCGAGTCATTGATAGCTCAGGTAGCTGAAGACCATAAGGAAATTAGGAGTCAAATCTCTAAATTGACTAATGACCTAGGAAAATTTTCATCTCAGACTCAACCAAATCCACAAGGGCAATCCATAGCACAGGCTGATCATGAAGTATCTAGTATAAGAGGTGTTGATGTCATAATCTCTAGGAGCAGTAAAGAGGTAGGGATACAGAATACTTCCAACACTATAGGTGACCCTAAGGATAATAGTGTTAACATATCTCAGGAAGAACAAGTGCCACATTTCCAAGTTAGAGTACCCTCTCCTCAAGAACTTAACAGTTTACATCTCGAGAAACAACCACAGGGTGAGGGTGAGTGTCATTTGTCATACATGCTAGAAACAGTCCTTCCAGAAACAACTTCTCCACATCCTGAATTAAATCCTCTTGAGCTAAAACTGATCCCAAAGAACCGAAAAATGAGAAAAATTAGAGTTAATGCTCAATTAAAGATGATGCATGTGAGATTAAAAAGGACATTGAGAAAAATTTTCTATACGAAGAGTCCAAGATTTCAACAATCTCCAGACCTAAGAGGACCCATGAATACACTGCCTCAGCTAGAAAAACATTCCCTCGTGTGTCTTCATCAGTACGCTAGATGGAAACCACCATGACAACTTGAGTGTTTACGTCTGGCTGAAGACATTAAACTTAGCGCTAGCGGGGAGGCAACCCTTGCTTCTGCATTTTATTTTAATTTATTTTATTTTATTTTCTTTAGTTTTACTTTATTGTGTGCTAATTGCATGTTTTATTTTTATTGTTTGCATGAGTGTTTATGCAGGAGTTAGCACAACCTACACAGCCACACAGCCAAAGTCTCGCCAGCAGGAACCTGATCAACTCCGCGCCTGGTAGTGTTGTTCCTTAATCATTTTTCTTTACATTTATCTTACATTGAGGACAATGCAAGTTTTAAGTGTGGGGGTGTGTGTGCATGCGCATGAAAACCTGTCTTAAATACATTTGATTATTTTCTTTTAAAAAAAAAAAAAATTGTTTTGTTTTGTTTGTTTTTAGTCCTTGATAGTTAAACATAGTTCCTATGATGATATTGTTTGTGTTAGGATGAAATCTTAGAAACGATAAGTCATTTAATGTACTTTTATCTGATAATTTGAGTAATTTATATATGTTAGACTCGTAAGCACTTAATTATGAGTTTTTAGCAGTGGAAGCCTGAGTAGTTAGCAAGATGACTAGTTGAATAAATTGTATGTCGATGAATGACCGTTTGCTTAGATATCTATCCTGAATTGCTTGTGTTATGACGTATGGTATGGTTGAAAATAAAAGAAAAAGTCTCTGAAGAAATAAAGTAAACCACCTATAACCGATAAGCGTGAAGCTACCCATGGGCGAGTATTAGGACCACCATGAGGAGAAATGCTACCTTAAAGGGTAGGTGTGTTGAAAAAAATGGCGAAAGAGAAAGAAAAGAACAATTCAAAAGAAAAGGCAACAAGAGACATGAAAGAAAAGAAAAAAAAAATCATACCATATTGAGCACACATAAAAGCAACTATAGACCTTAATTGAGATATCTATGTTGGTTTGACCCATCGATCCCAATTTTTAAACGAAATCATTGAGTTGGCTTACCTAGGAATAAAGCTGTGAATGAACCTTAACACACACACTGTGAGTCTAGCTTAGATGATTTATTCAAAGATTTAGATTTGAGTTGCGTTGAGTATTTTGAAGGTTCTATGGTTTCATTACTATGCATTCTCTGAGGACAAACTTATGTGAAACCATTGGGACTATTTAATTTTTATTTTTGCATGATTGTGTATTTTGAATGACGTTTGTGGGTGTCGTCGCTGTAAGCCCTCACGAGACTATAACTCGTCCACTAGGGACACCTAGGGGTTTAAAGGCTTGTTGCATACGCTAAATGCAATCGTGATCCCTACGAAAGTGGCTTAGATAGATTTATTTATTTAGTTTTTATTTTATTTTACGCTTGAATTGCTAGGGACTAGCAATAAGCTGGTTGGGGGTTGTGATAAGTGCATGAAAATGTACTTTGAAACATCACTAATCTAGACTTATTGTTAAGTATTTAGTTATATATTTTATGTTTTAGTATATAATTCCTATTGTTATATTAATTTAAAAATGTTTATTATTTACGCTAATTTAGTGATTTTTGTTTGTAGGAATATTAATATATGGATCCGGGAGTACTCACAAGTGTTTTGGGAACCTCTGGGAAGACACAGGACGAACAGGAAAGAATGGCGCCGAGGCGCCAAAATCCCATACAAGTTCCAGGGAGAATGGCGCCACGGCGCCATTCATCATCAACAAATGGGCGCCACGGCGCTGTAGGAAGTAAGAGAAGGATTTACAACAAATAAAGAAAGCAAATGGGCCACATCCTTTGACCAAAAAGTTTGTGTCCTCAACGTGGGCCATTACTTGTGTGAATTGAAGAAAGTGACGTGAATAATTGAAGCAATTCTGACAAAGAGGAGGTGGAGCCGAAATTATTGACTCTAAAATTGCTAAAGGAAAATCACGTGGGCCCAAGTTCAGCATTTACTTTGTCCTTTGAAAGAAAAAGAGCGAAAATTATATTATGTGCCGGGTGTATACACCATCTCTCACAACAGGCGGGCCCCACCACCTCGAAAAAGAGAGAGTGTGCGTGAAAGAAAGTTGAGCACGTGGCCTTAGACAAAAATTAATTAGGTTTTAATTTCTTATGCTATATAAAGCCACACAAAGTGACGTCCAGGGGGAGATCGGCCGAAAGGCTGAAAACACGAAGGCAGCTGCGCAAAACAGAAAAAAACGCAGAGAGCTGCGCGAGCGTAGGAGAGAGCAGGGCCAAGAGAGAAGAAATCAGAGCGTAAAGTCGGGACGCGGAGCCGTGATGATTCAGAACAATATTTATCTCCAATCCCGGGTTATTTTTATTTCTTTTATGGGGAACTAATTCCCTAGGCAAAGTTAGGGATGAACTAATTCCAGAAATTATATTTTGTCAAATCCCATATAGATCCAGTCATGCTTATTTTATGTGTGGTTTGCGAATTTAATTGTGACTGGTAAAGTTGTTTTGCGTGTTGGTCTTCTGCTGCAGTATTTCCTGAGGGTATATTGTCGACGTTAGATAGCTCGTAACGAGGGCTTTTGTGTGCTGTTAACATAGGGAAAATAATCATTAATTACCTTAGATTTTGAATATGTGTAGAATTGAATATTTTCCGATTGTTGGTTTGGGATGTGAAACCTTCAATTGTGTAATAAAAGGAATCAATAACTAAATATAGGAGTTCGATGCAAGAGGGATTCCCGAAACTTTGTCATATCTCTCTGCCATTATCTTTTAATATCTGTTCATTATTTTATTTATCTTAAAATTTAATTACCAATTTTTATCGTTTTATTTATTAAGTTACCGTTAACGTTTTGTTTGCTTAAATTAGTTCTTTGTAACCATCTCTCTGTGGAATCGACACCTCAACTGTACTGCAATAACCACAAGTCATATTTGGGCGTAATCAGTGGTTATATTCCAATTTTCTATTTTCTGTTATGTTAAAGTTCTCTGGTTTCTGTTTTGGGATGTCAATTAGATTATAGATGATTGGATTATGTTCTATTCATATACATGTATATATGAGTATCCTGATATGTTATAGTCTGTATATGTATAAGACTCTGTATTCTGATTTCAGCTCCGCTATGTCCTTTTGATCATGTTTGATGTTATTTCTGTTATGTATATCATATAATATTTTGACGTTATTTTTTGTCACTCACCAAGTCTTCTAAAAGATCTGACCCTCCCCCACTTTTCGGTATTTGTGTTGTAGGTTTCAGGTTTCTATTTTCGAGGACAAGCTTTAGAGCATATAGAAACTCAGCAACGATCGTTAACACCATGGTCCCCATGTTGTCAGTGTCTGGTCCATGTGTGTCTATGCATTTGTTGCCAAGAGGTCGAAAATATCTAGTTATGAATGTACGCTACATGTTAAATGTGTGATGTGATGTGATATGTCTAATTTGAAAGGATGAATATGATATGTATATGCTCTGAGACTGGGGCAATGAGGCAACCCATCGCTTGCCGGTAGTATCCCGCCTTTGGCGAGATGTTACATTAATTATTACTAAATATTAAATAAATTTAATAATCTAAAAAATATAATATAGAAAATTAGATTTTTAAAAAATTCAATAAATCATATTATTTAGTTAATTCAGTTCGGTTCAGTTTTATAATTAACAAATTCTTCTAATTCTGTTCAGTTCGATTTCTTAATTAAAAAATCAAATATTTATTTTTAAAATTTAAAAAATATCGGTTCAATTCGATTTCTGTTTAATTCGGTTTTTTCAATTTCATTTTTTTATCCACCCCTACATTAATATAACATATTGAAAAAAAATTATTTCATTGTTTCAAAGACAAAAAGTTATGAAAATTATTATAATAATTAAAATATTTAATTATAATAAGAAGGTCTATAAAAGGACGAACAAAAGATTGTGTTTTATAAGATATGGAAAATATGTATATTTATTAGAAGTATTTTTCTAAGTTAATATTTACTTTCTTTCACACCTTTTCCTATTAAGATATAAGAAAATTTCTCTTTTCCAAAAAGAAGAGACAAAATAACATCCCTATTATAATTTCTTTGAAAAGGATTCTAGTCAACATTTTTTTTTTTTGAGAGAGGATTCTAGTCAACATTGAATTCTAAATTTTTGGGAAACTTAAAACTAGTTTCATGCCATTGGTGTATTCCTTACAAAACACTAATTAATTCATAGCAAGAATGTATTTTGAGAATTGCAATTAGGACTGGGAATCGGATCGGATCGGATCGGATCTGGCTCTCGAAATCCGATCAAATCGTGTTTGGTTCGTTTGTCAAATTTCGGATCGAATCGGATTTTATCCGATTTGATAACAAATCCGAATGCGATAGAGAATCCGATTTGATAACAGATCCGAATCCGATTTGATAATAAATCCGATAGTAGATTCGATTTGATAATGGATTCAAAAAATTGACCTGAAAATTTATAAATTCATAACAATTTTATCGAATCAGATCGGATAACTAAAAATTCAAATCAATTTTATCAAATCGGACCCGTTATCGAATCGGATTCCAAATCGGATGCTCTATCGGATTCGGATCTATTATCAAATAGAATTTATCAGATTCGTTAAGATATCAAATCGGATCGAATAAATCCGATTCGATTCGATAGTAATCGGATCAAATCCGATCCGATCCGATAAGGACTCAAAATCCGATCAAACCAAACAAATCAACTCTTATCGAATCGGATCAGATTCGGATTCGGTCGATTCGATCCGAATTCAATAATGCCCACCCCTAATTGCAATTATGAATATATTTATGTGAACGATAATCATTTCGTTTTAACACAAAGCACTCTTGACTTTTATTATGTGGATGTACACCCAATTCTTCATGGCAAACTTTTTGAATCTCTATTTCTATGTAGTGCTTTCTTGCCTTACTTCAATTTCAACGATCATTTTTCCCTGAGACTGCCAATATTATCTTTATGCATTTAGAATTAATATGTTGCATTTAGACCTAATAGTTTTGGTAAATAATATCAAGTTCACTCCCATCTTTATATTTATTTTTTTTTTAAAAAAATAAAATAAAAAGTAGGTGTGGGTAAAACGCAAATTAATTTTTAATCTCCTCCCTATTCCAGGATTTGAACATGTGTGGTTAAAAAAAATAATAATAATTGAAAATTACTATACCAAACCCTTAGAGAAAGGGCAATCACACCTTCACAATCCATAAGGTTCTTAAAATTGGAGCGTCAGTAGAGCTTTAGTTGCCATAAAAAGCAATATTCATGATCCTTACAATGTATTGGAGAATTAAAATATGATGATTTCTGTAATAGATTGTCACATCATTTCCTATCAATTGTGAATATGTCTACTTCTTTTGCTTTCCACAGTACTCTAATACATGATTAAGAGCATGAGTTGCAAGATCCATATAAAATAATTTTAAAGATTTTGGTTTTCGATATAAGGTATGAATTGAAAGATCCACATCAAATAATGTATCAGGGATAGAATCAAATGCCATTAGCATATATTATTTTGGTTTAGTATGAAAGATGTTTTTGTTGTATATTGTTACTACTCTATTATATATTTTGCTTAAATGTCGATATGAGGTGTAACTTTGTAGTGTGGGGTTTAAGATTTGATCTTGAGATTTTAGGTTCAAATTCAAAGAATACGTTTCTTGTAAGGGTATGAGTCTGAAAAAGATTATTTGACGGTAGAATTTTCAACGATTACCTAAATGTATATTATATATATATATATACACGTGTTCATATATATTATAGTTAAATTTAATAGCAAACTCGGACCTGAATTGACGGGTGGTCAATAATGATCCAACCACTACCTTTCAGGTTCTTCAATTTATAATTGATTTTAAATTATATTTTTTAAGGTCAGAGGTTCCTCAATCTTTAATTGATGACTATTTTGAGGGCGTGAATTGGTACCGGGGTAAATCAGATATGGAATCCGTCCATAGTTTGGTAATGGGCACCAATTCCCAAATATCAACAAAAAAAATAAAAAAAAATAATAAATTATTTTTTAAAAAATAAAATAAATATTATTTAAATAATATAATAATAAAAAATAAGAAAAAAATCATTTCATGTTTAATGTCAATTTTTTCATGTTTAATGTAATAATTTCATGTTAATGCAAAACAATTTCAGGTTGGGAAATAATTTCAAGTTTGTTGCCAAATTTTCATTTTTATTACAAAAATTTCAGGTTAATGCTATACGATTTCAAGTTGGGCAATATTTACATGGTTGTTGTCTAAATTCTCATGCTTAATGTCTTAATTTCATGTTTATTACCTAAATTTTTCAGTTTGAAATTTAAACACATGTGAAATATTAAATCAGTCATATATTATGAAATTTATTAAGCATTAACATGTAATTTTATGCATTAAACATGCAAATAAGAACATGAATGTGAAATTTTTCATGTTCATTGCCATAATTTTCATATTTGTTGCCTAAATTTCTGATTAATGTAATAAAATTTCAAGTTGGGCAATGTTGCATATTTATTACCTAAATTGTCATATTTAATGGCTTATTTCATGTTTATTGTCCAAATTTATATTATATATATATATTTATATAATAAATTAAAAATATATTTAATTTTTTATTAATAAAAAATCGGGCCGAATAAAGCCATGCCCGAGCCCGGACTTGAGTCGGGCTTGGCCGGCCCGACAGACACTCGGACCGGATTTTTCCCGGTTCCGTGCCAAAAAAATAGCCGGATTCGAGTCGGGCTAATCAAAACCCGGGCCCGAATCGGCCCATTGCCACCCTTAGTAGATACATCATTTTGAGTCCTATTATAGTTTCTTTGTGATAAGGAATCTAGTCAACATTGAATTCAAATTTTGGGGAATTTAAACGAGTTGCATGTAGGGGTGAGCATCGGTTCCGTGTCTACCAGGAACCGGACCGAAAATATGGGTTTGGAACCGGAATCGGTTGTAACCGGTCCGGTTCCGATTCCAAATATAAGGAACCGGTTGTAAGCAGTCCGGTTCCGGTTCCAGAATAATCGGAACCGGAACCGGACCATAGAACCGGAACCGCATTTGAGAACCATTTTCACATATTTGCTGCGACAGATTCCGTTTGCATATTGCAGGTAAGTCACCCGTTAAAGTTGCGGCAACATTTTAAAAATCCAAATTCAAACAACTACATACAAAACACGAATAATGTGCTACTTGTTTGTTTGATTGTTCAGGTGCTTAATCAGGATGAAACACATTTACTCTATAGTCTGGTATTCGATGAGGGTGTTGTTAATGATGCTACATATGTGGTGCTTTTCAATGTAATCCAGAGCTTTGACCTAACTTTTATCAATACCAGATTAGCATTTCAATTTCTTAATTAGGTTCCGGTTCCACTTAATTAGGAACCGATTTTTTCCGAGTAGGTTCCGGTTCCATGCGTAACTAGAACCGAAACCGGTTTTGCTCACCCCAAGTTACATGCCATTGGTGTATTCCTAATTACAAAACACTAATTAGGAATATTTATGTGGAAGTAATATTCATTTCGTTCGGATACAATTCACTATTGACTTTTATTATGTGGATGTAGACCAAATTCATCATGAAAAGTTTTGCATGGTTGATAATTACAGTCAAACTTGTTCACGAACCGCTATTTTCTAAGTAGTGCTCTCTTGTCTAACTTCACTTTGCCCCAGTAAAAGGACCGTGTATCTTTATGTCAATATTTTTATCTAATCCGTTCAATCAATGGATACGAAAATTTAATTTGTACCTGATATTAATATATCAGATCTTGTGCGGGTCTCCATCCACACGAAAATTTTATATCTATTATAATTAATTTGGGGCTCACACTTTACGGTTAAACAATTGAGTTGAATTTTTAAGATTTTTTTCTTAATTTAATACTATTATTTTCCGTTTCATAGGAGAAATTATTTGAGAAATAAATAGAAATGAGATCTATAAATTTTCCTTCAAGACTACATTATGTGTGCATTTTTTTTACAATATTTTTGTTTTGTTTGAATTGATTATATTAAATAATATTTTTGCATGTCGTTTTCTCCTATTAAGCCGTTGTTTAGACTATTATTGTCCTTTTTTTTTTTTATGGTTTTTAAAGAATTTTGTATAAATCTTTCTCCTACTGGCATTAACTGCAAAGACTTAATTTTTTTTTTCTTTTTTAATTATTTCTTATTTTTCCTCATCTTTTTGAATAAATCATAATATTTAAGAATAAGAGATCATGTAATAGAAAGACACTAGCATGATATGTAGGGAAATAATATAGGAAACGATTTCCCACGCGACGGAAGCGTGTTAGGCACTGGATCGGTCTTGAAAAATTTTCTGCGTTTACCCCTTTATTTGCCGAAACTGTCCAGGTCTATTGGACTTATTTCGCTTCTGTTTTTGATAATTTTTCCAGCCTCGAACAACCCCGAAACACCCCCCAAACACCCCCGAATAGCAGTCCAAAAATTGGACTGTTTTGCACACCGAAACTACCCTTTATATGCGCAACGCTCACTGTTTTGTGTTGGCTGTTTGCTGATTTTTCTGCCACCATTTTGAATAAAATAATCACTCCAAAACAGCCCCAAAATGTCCACAAACACTCCTTTGTGTTCCAAAATTTTCACAACATAAACAGAGCACTAACAAGTGTTTAAAGTGACGACAGTGAGTAGATTTTTTTACTCACTGCCGAGTGGTGCAAGAAGAAGTAATAGGATTTTTGCGTCAACACTAATTGATCTTCCGTGCTGTGACTCGTTACCAACAAAACGAAGTGTAGGCTTCACTCACCACTTAGATCTCTAAACTCTTTAGAGAAAAGTTGTCACACAATTTTTTCTTTTTATTTTTCTTTCAACACTTGAGAGAAAAGAGAAGAACTAGGAAGTTAGGGTTATGTAAAAAAAAAATGAGATTCCACCAAAAATTATAACAAATTTTCATTATATACTTAGGGTTTATGTTAGATTAATTTGTAATTAAAATTACAAAATCATCCCCAAAACCCCTAGTAAAATTTGACCATATGCATTCTTGTAACATCCAAATTCAATTTTTGGTTTAATGTATCAATAATACATTGGTAAGTTACAAGACAAAAAATTAACTTCCATTTGTTACAATTCAAAATTGTAACTCCTTTTGAATTTATGAGTTTCAAAATCAAATTTTAAATTTCATCAATTTCAAAATAATGTTTCAACTAAATGATCATTAAATGAATACTTTATGTTAAACTAGTTTAACATAGTTATTAAGTATGACTTTAATTATTGATCTCATCAATAATATATGTGAGTTTATAATTAGACCATCTAATTATATTTATTTTGTTACATTATGTCGAGATAGCACATGGATGATGTTAGTGTCTCTAAGACTTGCCCAAGGATCCTAACATGATTCTAGTGTGAATTTATCAAGAAAGTTTACGGAAAAAACTTACATTGATCGGATGAGAGATTTCAAAAATTCTTTGTATGTTGTAAGCTTGAGTGTTTCCAACCCAATGGTGAGTTCCCTATCACCTTAATCAACTCCAAATGTGCTAGCAAGCTTGAAATTTTGCAACAAAAACTTTAAAATGAGAAGGAAAGTTTCGGCCAACCAAAGGAAGGGAGAAGATAGAGTTTTCTTTTTATTTTATTTTCTTTGTTTTCTAAAAACAATTACCAAAGTTGCCTTGCAAAAAGTGGTATATGCTTTTCCAAAAAGCTAAAACAAAGGCAAAGTGTGTTGGAGGGAAAAAGACATTAAATGCTCCCAACCACTTCCATCACTCATGTACACATTTGATGTAAGTTGGTGGGCCCCACTTCTTAAATTCAAAATTCAAAATTCAAGATGGCTTGCCCAACACACTTCGGGCTCGGGTTCGTTTAATCGGATTAAACGAATTTTCCGTCGCGACATAATTAAATCCAATTTAATTAAATAATAATGCCTAATAAAATTATTACGAAAGTCGGTTGCGAATTAATTTCAAATTAATTCGTTCGCCCGAATTAAAATCCAATTTTAATTCCGCTTTGAAATCCGATTTCAATTAATATATCCAATATATTATTTAATCGATTAATTTCAAATTAATCATGTTCTCTATTCTATTAGAATTTTATCCCAGATAAATTCTTGCCGTAATTAATCACAGATTAATTTTCTCTCTCTCATAATTAATCCCAGATTAATTATGTTCGAGTCAAATGTCATTGGTGAATCTTTGAGAAGCGACCCAAGAGATCCCTATATATGTTGGCAGTAAATACGATTGTCAGACTATCCGACACGTGCGTACCGCGTACCACGTTCTCACCAATTTACAAGACATGGTTGGCTTCTAGCAAAGCACCGTGTCTACCCAATTCTCCAGAAATATTCAATGAAGAATATATAATTTATATCAGGCATAGTATACTATGTATTGCGTATTACGATCCAGTATCGGATGTCACATGCTAGGCATAGGGCTGGAATTGTGTTTGCCTTTACGAATCATATATCGGATCACTAGCAACTAGTCTCTGTAATCGGATAATCATGACCTAGTCATACTATCCCTATAGCTACAGTATTTAAGAGTACTAGTTCTGTATCCCTGCGTGATCATCATCTCCATATGACTGAAGTGATACTTCCATCTTGACATCACACCCAATACACTACGATTCTCAGTAAACCCAGAAGAGGCGTACACAGAACCTGTTAAAGCTCCAGACGACCAAAACCAAAGCGTACTGATTGTTGCAAGTATTATCGATGCAAGTCTCAGGTTGAGACCACATACACCTACCCTGATTCGGATTCCCATAGACACATAGTTATACTACCAATGAGACTCCGATGGGTCTATCCAGAGCGAACCTGTTACCGGTCCAACGGCTAACAGAACCTCCTATCACACTTGCATAAGTATCCAATACTTAAATATATGAGAACTATGTCGTTAAGCTTCCAGAACGAGCACACGTGTAACACTAGTCTATTCCGTAATATCGATGTTCAGTCTTGATATGTAACATCCCGCCTAAGCCAGGATGCTACCGGCAAGAGACAAGCTAATCCTGCCTCCATAAGCCTCTGACTCTGACGAAAATTCGACATGACCTTTGCTAAAAGTCATGAAACCTGGATCAAGTCCAGCACCTCAATACAACCTATAGGGCCCGACACTAATAATATACACCAAATCAACAAACTCAAGACATAATAATTGGGCTCCGTGCCCGAAAATGCGTATAAACAAAAACTTTTACAAACTTAAACTCTTTACAACAACTCAATCTTATTCAACTTAAAACTCATTACAACCACACTTAGACTCCCCCAAGACCTGGTGACTGGCTGACTGCAACGCTGCTATCCGGCTGCTCTGCAACTCTGAAATCCATAGCTGACCGTTCAGGTCGGCAACCTGCAAAACTCAAACACTGTTGTGGTGTGAGTCATTAGACTCAGTAAGTGACTATGCTCATTCCTTGAGTGTCAAACACAATCTTTATTACTGATCTTTATTATCTGTTCACATACATACTTTAAATCATGATTCTTGTTTACACTTTCAAACATTCATAACATACATCAAGATTTTATATTACCAATTTTCATATTAAAACCCATAATGCTTCCGCTACGCTACTCTAATTTCTCTTTATCTTTTGTACTTTCAAAGCTAATCTGGATGAGATATTTATAATAACTATCTTTCTATATTTCTTGAAATATCATCAAATCGGATAACTAACATCTTATTTCTGTTAACCATCTAATCCACTATCCATGGTTACATGCATATGTTACTATTTAATCAAGACCATCATCCTTACAGTATGTTCTTTCTAAGTAAGCAAGCAACTCATGCAATCATCATTAATACATATTCATTCAAATAAGGTCATACTACCATGCACTCGTATTTACAACGTGATACTTCTATATGAACGTGCTATACACAAGATTAACCATATGTACATGCTGATGCAATCATGTCACAAATATTCATGTCAACTAAATGCTTTAAAATGATAACTAAAACATATGATTTAAATACGTAACTTGTAAACTATATTCTACTTATCATGCAATGCTTTCATAAGATACTTCTTGAAATCTTTTCTGAAATGCTGTTTTCGGAAAACTCTTTCTGAACTCTTTATCTGAAAGTTTCTTTCTGAAAACTCTTTTCTGAAGGTTTTACTTGAAAACTAGTTTCTGCTTTAAAACTCTGAATCACTCGTAAAACAATATTTCTGAAAACTTTCTTTTCACAAAGGCTCTTTCTGAAAACTGTATCTCTGTCTGAAAACCTGGACGTATGAGGGCGTTACGTATCGCCGTCCCCCCATACGCCTAACTGGAGCCAGCAATGCAAATCCATGACCTTGGGGTGTTACGTATCGCCGTCCCCCAAAGCACGCCACTACTGTCTCAGAACTGGTGGTCTTAGGGCGTTACGTATCGCCGTCCCCCAAGCCACAAACTGGAACTGGGGGTGCGGATCTATGCTACCACCCAAGTTCAAACTGGAGATCAGGTACACGATCCTATGCCGCCATCCTGTCTCATAAACTAGGATCTAGGGGCGTTACGTATCGCCGTCCCCCTAATCCTCTACATGTGCACATGTCTCTGTCCGTCAATTCCATCTCTGTGTCTCAAGTTACATACTGGGGTGAGGTTTTACCTCATGCCCCGAAAACCATAAAACCATGATACGGATCTCAAAACTGTAAAAATAAATGTTTTCTGAAATACATTTCTTTTAGAAGAGCACTTTTGAAACTTTTTCTTTTAAAACACTTTAAACTCCAAAAAGATTCTTAACTTTAATTTTATTTCTGAACATCATAGACCACACACATGCATGTTTATTTCTAATACTTTCTTTTTATCCTAACCATGCTTTATTATATGCTTATCATATATGTTCATGCATCTCTACAATTTGATGATACATGTATTCCATTCTTTCATTCTTTTATCTCTAACTGCCTTATAATTATATACTTAACATAACATTACTCAATTCATTTCCTTGCATACCTAAATTACTTATACCAATCTAAAAGTTATCTATTAAGATCAACTCAAAGTTTTATAAATTGATAATGATATCAAAACTCAATCGTGATATATGTATAACAATATTCAGTTATGAAGTCAATTATTTCTCTTCTACAAAATAGTTAATCCTGTATTAATTATCTATTATAATCTTACCTACAATGTAAAGCATAATTTCTTACTCATCATTAGTATCGTCATAGATGACGCTCATTTTCATTGTCTCGCACTCTCTAATTATTACTATTTTTTTTTATTACCAACAAAAGAGGTTTTTCCTTACTTAACATCAATTTCTTTGTAACAATCATGAATCATTATCACATACATTAACTTAAACAAACCTCACAAAGCAAACTTAAGCATGCAACTCCTCCTTTATTTTCGGCCATGATACTAAATATAACCATTCATCAAACTTTTTCAAACATGTTATCAACTAATACACACTCATACATCTTACATGTAATAGCTCAACATTCAAATCAAGAAAAGCAAGATTAAACCTTTCCTTGTGTTCGGACAAAGAGACCCTTGAGCCCTCTTAAACATTTTCCATCAACACAACCAAAATCACTATTCAAGCTTTCATTTCATATCCAAATTAAAATAAACTTTAAAATTTCCTAATTTCTAGGGTTCTGCCGATTTTACCTTTCCCCTTAATCAATTGATTTTCTTTCAATTTCAAAAATTTAAAATCAGTTTGAATTACTCTATTACATACTTTATTAATACCTCAATCATGCCCAAAATAACAAACCCAAAAACCAATCCGTGACTGCCAAAATTAACCTAAATTATGTCACTGCCGATTCTATTTCTTCTTCTTAAACTATTTAATTTCTTTCAATTTCAAGAATTAAGCCCAGGCTTAAGAACATGATTTTAATTTTAATTATTTTGTCTAACCAATTACTCAATTCCTTACCAAATCTAAACCCATCGAACAAGAAATCTCAAGGAATTCAATACCATAGTGTACTTACTTGAATTTCCTCATGCATCTATGAACACTAAAAAGCTACTGACATTGAAATTAGGCTCCCTGGATTTCTTTCCACTCTTCTTCTTCGATTTCTCTTCCTCGCTCGGACTCTGCCTCTGCTTGTTTCTGCTTCCTGCCTCCGCCCACTGACTCCAGGCGCCAAAAATAACGCCGGAGACTCGCCGGAAGTCGGTAACATCACCAGACTTCTCCCTTTTCTCGGGTCTCTCTCTCTTTATTCATCTCTCTATTTTTCTCGATCTCTCTCTTTCTCCCTCTGGACTTTTCTTTCTCTCGATTTTTCCCTCCCTTTCTCCTCTGTTCTGTGTGCCTGTATATTGGCTGTGTGTGTGTGTAAATTAAAGGTGTGTTTAAAAATGTGTGTGTGTGTGTGTAATAATGGAATACAAGTGTGTGTGAGTAAGTAAGACATGTGTACTCTAAAAAAAAATATCTAGGTAATTAAATTCCAAATCAACCCTTCCAGTTAATTCTACAATATTATACATCTTTCCTCTTATAATAATCCCCATTACTTCGTAAAAATAATCCTCGCGTTCGGACACAGCTAAACAAGCAAAATAAAGTTCACACATCACGCTAAAATAATCTGGGTCGTTACATTCACCTCTCCTTATATAGGATTCGTCCTCGAATCCTAACCTGGGCATACTGAGACCAATCATTAAACAACAAACAAAGACTGAAAACCAAACATCAAACAAAGACCGCTATGGTCTAAACAAAACATATACTTACTAAGGTAGTCGAATAGCTAGCAGCTGCAGTCACCGACACTCTATAAACCTATGCTCTGATACCATCTTTGTAACATCCCGCCTAAGCCAGGATGCTACCGGCAAGAGACAGGCTAATCCTGCCTCCATAAGCCTCTGACTCTGACGAAAATTCGACATGACCTTTGCTAAAAGTCATGAAACCTGGATCAAGTCCAGCACCTCAATACAACCTATAGGGCCCGACACTAATAATATACACCAAATCAACAAACTCAAGACATAATAATTGGGCTCCGTGCCCGAAAATGCGTATAAACAAAAACTTTTACAAACTTAAACTCTGTACAACAACTCAATCTTATTCAACTTAAAACTCATTACAACCACACTTAGACTCCCCCAAGACCTGGTGACTGGCTGACTGCAACGCTGCTATCCGGCTGCTCTGCAACTCTGAAATCCATAGCTGACCGTTCAGGTCGGCAACCTGCAAAACTCAAACACTGTTGTGTGGTGTGAGTCATTAGACTCAGTAAGTGACTATGCTCATTCCTTGAGTGTCAAACACAATCTTTATTACTGATCTTTATTATCTGTTCACATACATACTTTAAATCATGATTCTTGTTTACACTTTCAAACATTCATAACATACATCAAGATTTTATATTACCAATTTTCATATTAAAACCCATAATGCTTCCGCTACGCTACTCTAATTTCTCTTTATCTTTTGTACTTTCAAAGCTAATCTGGATGAGATATTTATAATAACTATCTTTCTATTATTTTCTTGAAATATCATCAAATCGGATAACTAACATCTTATTTCTGTTAACCATCTAATCCACTATCCATGGTTACATGCATATGTTACTATTTAATCAAGACCATCATCCTTACAGTATGTTCTTTCTAAGTAGCAAGAACTCATGCAATCATCATTAATACATATTCATTCAAATAAGGTCATACTACCATGCACTCGTATTTACAACGTGATACTTCTATATGAACGTGCTATACATAAGATTAACCATATGTACATGCTGATGCAATCATGTCACAAATATTCATGTCAACTAAATGCTTTAAAATGATAACTAAAACATATGATTTAAATACGTAACTTGTAAACTATATTCTACTTATCATGCAATGCTTTCATAAGATACTTCTTGAAATCTTTTATGAAATGCTGTTTTCGGAAAACTCTTTCTGAACTCTTATCTGAAAGTTTCTTTCTGAAAACTCTTTTCTGAAGGTTTTACTTGAAAACTAGTTTCTGCTTTAAAACTCTGAATCACTCGTAAAACAATATTTCTGAAAACTTTCTTTTCACAAAGGCTCTTTCTGAAAACTGTATCTCTGTCTGAAAACCTGGACGTATGAGGGCGTTACGTATCGTCGTCCCCCCATACGCCTAACTGGAGCCAGCAATGCAAATCCATGACCTTGGGGTGTTACGTATCGCCGTCCCCCAAAGCATGCCACTACTGTCTCAGAACTGGTGGTCTTAGGGCGTTACGTATCGCCGTCCCCCAAGCCACAAACTGGAACTGGGGGTGCGGATCTATGCTACCACCCAAGTTCAAACTGAGATCAGGTACACGATCCTATGCCGCCATCCTGTCTCATAAACTAGGATCTAGGGGCGTTACGTATCGCCGTCCCCCTAGTCCTCTACATGTGCACATGTCTCTGTCCGTCAATTCCATCTCTGTGTCTCAGTTACATACTGGGGTGAGGTTTTACCTCATGCCCCGAAAACAAAACCATAAAACCATGATACGGATCTCAAAACTGTAAAAATAAATATTTTTCTGAAATACATTTCTTTTAGAAGAGCACTTTTGAAACTTTTTTTCTTTTAAAACACTTTAAACTCCAAAAAGATTCTTAACTTTAATTTTATTTCTGAACATCATAGACCACACACATGCATGTTTATTTCTAATACTTTCTTTTTATCCTAACCATGCTTTATTATATGCTTATCATATATGTTCATGCATCTCTACAATTTGATGATACATGTATTCCATTCTTTCATTCTTTTATCTCTAACTGCCTTATAATTATATACTTAACATAACATTACTCAATTCATTTCCTTGCATACCTAAATTACTTATACCAATCTAAAAGTTATCTATTAAGATCAACTCAAAGTTTTATAAATTGATAATGATATCAAAACTCAATCGTGATATATGTATAACAATATTCAGTTATGAAGTCAATTATTTCTCTTCTACAAAATAGTTAATCCTGTATTAATTATCTATTATAATCTTACCTACAATGTAAAGCATAATTTCTTACTCATCATTAGTATCGTCATAGATGACGCTCATTTTCATTGTCTCGCACTCTTAATTATTACTATTTTTTTTTATTACCAACAAAAGAGGTTTTTCCTTACTTAACATCAATTTCTTTGTAACAATCATGAATCATTATCACATACATTAACTTAAACAAACCTCACAAAGCAAACTTAAGCATGCAACTCCTCCTTTATTTTCGGCCATGATACTAAATATAACCATTCATCAAACTTTTTCAAACATGTTATCAACTAATACACACTCATACATCTTACATGTAATAGCTCAACATTCAAATCAAGAAAAGCAAGATTAAACCTTCATTGTGTTCGGACAAAGAGACCCTTGAGCCCTCTTAAACATTTTCCATCAACACAACCAAAATCACTATTCAAGCTTTCATTTCATATCCAAATTAAAATAAACTTTAAAATTCCCAATTTCTAGGGTTCTGCCGATTTTACCCTTCCCCTTAATCAATTGATTTTCTTTCAATTTCAAAAATTTAAAATCAGTTTGAATTACTCTATTACATACTTTATTAATACCTCAATCATGCCCAAAATAACAAACCCAAAAACCAATCCGTGACTGCCAAAATTAACCTAAATTATGTCACTGCCGATTCTTTTTCTTCTTCTTAAACTATTTAATTTCTTTCAATTTCAAGAATTAAGCCCAGCTTAAGAACATGATTTTAATTTTAATTATTTTGTCTAACCAATTACTCAATTCCTTACCAAATCTAAACCCATCGAACAAGAAATCTCAAGGAATTCACTACCATAGTGTACTTACTTGAATTTCCTCATGCATCTATGAACACTAAAAAGCTACTGACATTGAAATTAGGCTCCCTGGATTTCTTTCCACTCTTCTTCTTCGATTTCTCTTCCTCGCTCGGACTCTGCCTCTGCTCGTTTCTGCTTCCTGCCTCTGCCCACTGACTCCAGGCGCCAAAAATAACGCCGGAGACTCGCCGGAAGTCGGTAACATCACCAGACTTCTCCCTTTTCTCGGGTCTCTCTCTCTTTATTCATCTCTCTATTTTTCTCGATCTCTCTTTCTCCCTCTGGACTTTTCTTTCTCTCGATTTTTCCCTCCCTTTCTCCTCTGTTCTGTGTGCCTGTATATTGGCTGTGTGTGTGTAAATTAAAGGTGTGTTTAAAAATGTATGTGTGTGTGTAATAATGGAATACACGTGTGTGTGAGTAAGTAAGACATGTGTACTCTAAAAAAAAATATCTAGGTAATTAAATTCCAAATCAACCCTTCTAGTTAATTCTACAATATTATACATCTTTCCTCTTATAATAATCCCCATTACTTCGTAAAAATAATCCTCGCGTTCGGACGCAGCTAAACAAGCAAAATAAAGTTCACACATCACGCTAAAATAATCTGGGTCGTTACATGATAATACTACGACTATGGATATTTAATGATTAAACCTTTCATGGATTAATACTGTCTCATATCTTATTAATCTGGTACTAATCATATGGACTTTTATCATTTATATATCCAAGTAATCCAATTATAAAATGATAAAAGAGCAATTTCCTTTCTCACATAGTTAATTTGTACAAAAACACCATGTCTTTTACAAATAGTGATGCTATGGGTCATAATTGTCCAACAATCTCCCATTTGGCCTATAACCAATCACTCAAGTGTAAAACACCTGAACTATGTACGGGTCGCTCAAACTTATGCTGAGATATCGCTTTCGTCAGCGGATATGCAAGGTTATCATTTGTAATGATATTTTCGATCTTAACATCGCCATGATGTGTGATCTCACGAATCAGATGAAACCGTCCGAAGTACATATTGGTCGGTTGGTAATTATTTAAATTGGTTTTAACCTGACTAAACTGGATGCTGTATGATTGGTCGGTTGGTAATTAATTATTAATTTGACTTAATCTGGATACCGCCTATATGGCTGGTTGGTAATTATCATGCAAAGTTAATATATTATATTAAAGGAGATATCTAAAATAGAAGTAATAAAAGTGGATCATTTTACCTAAGCATTTTCATTTATTGTACTTTTACTTTATTTACATTTCAGTAATTTACTTTCAGCATTTACTTTTCAGCAATTTACTTTCAGCAATTTACTTTTCAACATTTAATTTTCAGTATTTAATTTCAGCATTTACTTTCCATCATTTACTTTTCAGCAATTTACTTTTCAGCATTTACTTTATGTCTTTTATTTTATTTAAGTTTTTACTACCCGTAAATATGTGTCGTAACTAAGCCAGTTATCTGGGGTTGTGATGAATTCTAATATCACCGGTTTATAAGGGCTTATTTTATAGTTTGGGTAATTTAAATGTTTACTTATTAAGTCTTAAGCTTAATGCTTCTTGTTGTCTGATAACCAATAAGATTGATGTGGTAAATCTAAAATAAACTTGACAAAGGAATTTTAGGTTTCAGCCTTAGACTTAATAGCCCACGATATTCCTTGAGGATAGATAACCTTTTAATAGATTTCCTTACAGGATATACATATACATGTCGGGCGGAGGTAGCTATAATTGGAACTTAAACTTAATGAATCCAGATAATTTAGTTGACATAGACATATGGTTCATTAGGTTAAACTGGGTATTTGCGTCTGACCATCGACATAGGCTTTTGCATAATTTAGTGTTCCAGGTTAGTAACTGATTTATTACACAAACATGAAATAACCACTTCATCTTTTAAAAGATATTAGAAAGATTCACAACCCTAGATAGTTTTTAATATTGAATTTTCTTAAACCTACTTTTGTGCAATTTTATTTACTTGTTTTTTTAAATTAGAATCATCACCATTTCAAATCAATCAATCAACATGTTAGATACTAGTAATCATTTTAACTCATACAATTAATAGATTAGATATTAAGTCCTCGTGGGATCGATACTTTTTATACTACTTGAACGGTACATACGCTTACGTTATACGTGTGTGTTTACGCCGGTCAAGTTTTTGTGGTTCCTCTCCGTTTGATGGTCCAATAAGATTTGTCTCTGCCAAGGGTTTTGAGATGATTCCCAAACGTGACTGCCTCCTTCCTGTACGGCCTTTGAAACGATCCCCATTAGTCCAAGATTGCCTTCGCCATATACTAAGTGCATATTCCTTGCTTCTAGACTCGACCCAATTCATGTGTTACTTCTACGTATTGTGGCTTAGTACCAACACTAGTACCGCAAAACACACAGATGTTTTCAACTCGTCTTCTTGAAGTGGCTTCCATGTTTTACTCTGGATGTCTTCAAAAGTGCAATGATGAGTTGAATTTATAACATCTGAAAAGGGTGAGTAAAATAATAGCACTAGTACCTGCCAAATGACAATTTTTAGTTAATAGTAAAATAAATCGTGATAGTCAAAAAGGTCTGGATCCTATCGGAGAAAATAAAAGAAAACAACACAAATTACAATTATTAGGAAAAGACAAAGAGATATAATATGTACAAGAAAATTAGCGGCTTGATTGACGTCTATGTGTCAGGGACAAGCTTCTCATCCAATTTTCTTATAAATTGGCAAACAGGGTCTTTTTGAGTTAGATTCCCAAGACTTAACTGTTGTCTTTCTTTTTGAAATTGTGCATATAACACACGAATTTCGTGATACACATATCCACTAGGATGCGTCTCAAGAGTTTTAGATATATCATCCAAAGACTCCTTACTCAAGCCATCCCTAATGAAATTAATCTTATCTTCGCGGTTATCAGACACCATTCCTAAAGAACGTCAACGAGTATCACAAAACATACGAGCACATTTATAACAAACACATATTCTGTTGGCTCTTCTCTTTTTAGCATAGGTGCTCCTTCCTAAACCAGACATATGTGAAATAAAAGAGTCAGAAGACTCACCTGCCAATCGGACCCGTACTTCAATAATCCAACGAATTTCAGTAGGAATACCTTTGATCATTAGTAACCTCATCCGTTCCAAGCGAGCTTTGTAGACTTTCATCAGAGATTTTTTAGGGAGAAAAGGAAATTGCTTGCGAAGATTTGCGAGAGCTTCTTCCATCGTGAAATGATTTTACCTGCAAAAATTAAACCACAAAAATAAAACACACCAGATCACAATATATACACAAATTGCATGTGTTGCCTCCCTGCGAGTGCTAAGTTTAAGGTCGACAGCTAGACGTGACTTCTCGAACGTTAGGCTGGATCTAAAAGTGTGACACTTTCTTTTTGTCGCTCAAATGATTCTCCCCAGTAGTGCTTAACACGCTTGTTTTTAACCTTGAAAGTTTTGTTGGAGTCAGGATCATGTATCTCAACGACTCTATCTGGTAAAACTTTGGTGATCACAAATGGACCTGACCACCGTGATTTTGGCTTCCATGGAAAGAATTTCACCCTTGATTTGTTTAACAGTACCTTTTGCCTGGTTCCAGTTGTATGTGCACTAACTTCTCATCATGTCTCTTCTTGGCCTTTTCTTTGTACAATTTGGCATCCTCAAAATGCTGATTGTGAAATTCCTCCAATTCGTTGAGCTGGTGGAACTTTTTCTCTTCTGTTGCTTGTAGTGCAAGAATTGGCTTTTTCAATGCAAAAGACGCTTTATCTTCAGGCTCCACAGACAATTGACATGTTTTAAGTTTGTCAGTAGAACTTTGCATTGCATTGGAGTTCTGAATGGTACTGTGTATCACATCAAGTCTGAAATATTCCTCATTCTTTTCATCATCTGGGAAATTCATGGCCTTGAAAACATTGAATGTTACCTCTTGGTCATGTACCCTCATGGTTAATTCTCATTTTTGTACATCAATAATGGTTCGACCTGTAGCCAAGAATGGTCTCTCGATGATGATTGGCACTTCTACGTCTTCCTCCATATCAAGGACAATAAAATCTGCTGGGAAAATGAATTTGTCAACCTTGACCAACACATCCTCAACTACGCCTCTTGGAAATACGAGCGTTCTATCAGCAAGTTGTAGAGAGACTTAAGATGGCATTGTTTATCCAATCTGCAATTTCCTGAAAATAGAAAAAGGCATCAAGTTAACACTTGCATCTAAATCACATAAAGCCATACCAAAGTTATGTTCTCCTATGATGCAATGAATGGTGAAACTGCCAGGATCTTTCAACTTTGGGGGAAGCTTCCTCTGAATGATGGCGTTGCATTCTTCTGTCAATGCTACTGTCTCGTAATCTCCCAATCTCCGTTTTCGTGAAAGAATGTCTTTCATGAATTTTACATAGCTGGGCATTTGTTACAAGGCTTCTGCAAATGGAATGTTGATGTGCAGCTTTTTGAATACCTCTAGGAAATGAGCAAACTGCTTGTCCAGTTTGTTTTTCTTAAGACGCTGAGGAAAAGGTGGAGGTGTAGTGATTTATTCTTTTTCCTTTGCTTCTTTTTCCCCCATCTGTTGCTTTGTTTCTTTTGGAAGTTCCTCAACAGTTGTTTTGGTTCCAACATCTTTGATGATTTCAGTACCGCTTTTTAACATGATGGCATGACATTGCTCATTCCCTCGGTTCCTTGGATTGGGTTCTGTGTTGCTGGGAAGATTACCTGGCGGTCTGTAACTTTGAGCATTGGCCAGTTGTCCGATTTGATTCTCCAGTGCTTTGATGGAAGCAGATTGGCTCTGAAAGATAGCATCATATGCTACTTGTTGCTTTTTGAACATCTCTACAATCCATTCTTTCATTTCTGGTTCTTTTTCATGTTCCTGGCCTTTGTTCTGTTGTTGAAATCCTGGTGGTGGATAGTTCTGCTGTTGGAATCCAGGTGGTGGATTGTTCTTTTGTCCTGAATTGTTGCTTCATGAAAAATTGGGATGGAATATGGATTGTTCCCCTGTCTGTTGAAATTGTTGACATAATTCACCGTCTCTTTAAGTTGGTTTGGTTCTGGTGCTCCTCCATATGGTGAACTTGTGGATCCAGTGCTGAGAGTCTCCGTGAATTTGCATATTTGATCCAGCTTGGCGTTGACTGCTGTATTGGCTCCACTTTCATAAATTCCTGCAATTCTTTGGATCATGCTCCTTTCTGTTGGCCACAAGGAATTATTGTTGGCCATTTCTTCGATTATGTCTCAGGCTTGATCTTCTCCTTTTTCCATTAAAGCTCCTCCAGCAGCAGCATCGATTGTGGTTCTCATCAGTCCAGAAAGTCCATTATAGAAGGTTTGGACTTTAAGCCATTTTTGAATCTCATGGTGAGGACATTTCCGGAGCAAATCTGTGTACCTTTCCCAAGCTTCGTAGAGAGTTTCTGAGTCTTGTTGTATAAAAGATGTGATGTCATTCCTCAGCTTTCCAGTTCTGGCTGGTGGAAAGTACTTTGCAAGAAATTTGGTGGCTAAAGTGTTCCAAGTTGTGATGGAACCTGCTGGTAGTGAATGTAGCCAAGCTTTAGCTCTGTCCTTCAAGGAGTATGGGAAAATACGCAGTCTCATTGCTTCTTCAGCTTCTCGGTTGTAATTGAAAGTGCCGCAAACTTCCAGGAAGTTTCTGATGTAGGCATTAGGATCTTCAGTTGCATTCCCCCCAAACTGAACTGACTGCTGAATCATCTGAATGTATGTTTTGATGTCACCTATATTTTTTGGTAAGGGAGGAAGTACAATACATGAAATGAGTTTGTCAACCACCGGAATTGTTTTGTCTCGAATGGGAATTGGTGGTGCAACCTCCAAAGGTTCAGGTTCCATGTTGACTAAATCTTCTTGGCCTTCTCACCTTTCGCTTCTCAACTGACAGATGGTTCTTTCAATTTCCGGGTCAAGCGGTCGAAGTTCAAAGCTTCTGGTTCGTCTCATGAAGTTTCTGAGAACCTGAAACACAAGAAAACAAAAATAATAAGTAAAAAAAAATAGATACAAGTAACGTATCTAACCCCAAAACTAATAGTGAAAGATAAATAAGTCCCCGGCAACGGCGCCAAAAACTTGACCGGCGTAAACACACACGTATAACGCAAGCATATGTATCGTTCAAGTAGCATAAAAAGTATCGATCCCACGAGAACTTAATATCTAATCTATTAATTGTATGAGGTCAAATGATTACTAGTATTTAACATGTTGATTGATTGATTTGAAATGGTGATGATTCTAAATTTAAAAAAATAAGTAAATAAAATTGCACAAAAGTAGGTTTAAGAAAATTCAATATTAAAAACTATCTAGGGTTGTGAATCTTTCTAATATCTTTTAAAAGATGAAGTGGTTATTTCATGTTTGTGTAATAAATCGGTTTACTAACCTGGAACACTAAATTATGCAAAAGCCTATGCCGATGGTCAGACGTAAATACCCAGTTTAACCCAATTGAACCATATGTCTATGTCAACCAAATTATCTGGATTCATTAAGTTTAAGTTCCAATTATGGCTACCCCCGCCCGACAGGTATATGTCTATCCTGTAAGGAAATCTATTAAAGGGTTATCTATCCTCAAGGAAGATCGTGGGCTATTAAGTCTAAGGCTAAAACCTAAAATTCATATGTCAAGTTTATTTTAGATTTTACCACATCAATCGTATTGGTGATCAGACAACAAGAAGCATGAAGCTTAAGACTTAATAAGTAAACCTATAAATTACCCAAACTATAAAATAACCTTTAAATTAATCTAATCGATTTATCACAAATCCAATGATGTACAAATCCAATTCATCATCATACTAACACAATCAAACAATCAATTTAGACAAATCATGCTCCAAGCAAAATATCCCAAATTAAAGTCCATAAACCCTAGATTTTAAAATCAAGTTTAAGTGGCTCATGATACCATTGTTAATGTCTCGAAGGCTTGCCCAAGAATCCTAAACATGATTCTAGTGTGAATTTATCAAGAAAGTTTGCGGAAAAAACTTACATTGATCAGATGAGAAATTTCAAAAATTCTTTGTATGTTGTAAGCTCCAAGCTTTGTGTTGAGTGTTTCCAACCCAATGATGAATTTCCCTATCACCTTAATTAACTCCAAATGTGCTAGCAAGCTTGAAATTTTTGCAACAAAAACTTCAAAATGAGAAGGAAAGTTTCGGCCAACCAAAGGAAGGGAGAAGAGAGAGTTTTCTTTGTATTTTGTTTTCTTTGTTTTCTAAAAACAATTACCAAAGTTGCCTGGCAAAAAGTGGTATATGCTTTTCCAAAAAGCTAAAACAAAGGCAAAGTGTGTTGGAGGGAAAAATGCATTAAATGCTCCCAACCACTTCCATCACTCATGTAGACATTCGATGTAAGTTGGTGGGCCACACCTCTTAAATTCAAAATTCAAGATGGCTTGCCCAACACACTTCGGGCTCGGGTTCGTTTAATCTGATTAAACGAATTTTCCGTCACGACGCAATTAAATCCAATTTAATTAAATAATAATGCCTAGCAAAATTATTACAAGTATAATAATTTTGCAAGTATTAGCGATTCAAGTCTCAGGTTAAGACCACATACACCTACCCTGATTCAGATTCCCATAGACACATAGTCATACTACCAATGGGACTCAGAGGGGTCTATCCAGAGCGAAGCTGTTCCCGGTCCAACGACTAACAGAACCTTCTATCACACTTGTATAAGTATCCAATACTTAAATATATGATAACTATGTCGTTAAGCTTCCATAACGCGCACAAGTGTAATACTAGTCTATTCCGTATTATCGATGTCCAGTCTCGATAATACTATGACTAAAGATATTTAATGATTAAACATTTCATGGATTAATAGTCTCATATCTTATTAATCCGGTACTAATCATGGTGACTTTTATCATTTATATATCCAAGTAATCCAATTACAAAATGATAAAAGAGCAATTTCTTTTGTCACATAGTTAATTTGTACAAAAACATCATGTCTTTTACAAATAGTGATGCTATGGGTCATAATTTTCCAACAGATGAAATAGACTTATAGTTTTGAACTTCAATAATCACGAAATATTAATTAAACTCATTATTTAAATATTCTGAATTATTAACTTCGGGTTATTCTACTAAAAATCCAAAATTGCATTCTCATTGTCGTAGATAAATAATGTAAACTGAACTACGTCGGTGTCCATCGATATAGTCATTACATACGGATTGACCATTCACCAGTATCTCATAATTAGAGCATAGTCATAATGTCTGTTATACCCTTCTAATTATTTTTACCTTAAGTACCATTAATTCTCTAATGAATGACTTATTCATAACTATTATGAATATTAATCTTTCTATTTATAATTGAAAGATTTGAGTGCTCTAATAATTCAAATACCGAATCAATCCTTAAGGAAGATATTCCTTTATTTCTCGCAAGAAGTAGTGAACTTCATATCTATGTAAAACATCTCCAGCTACACACCAAATCATATCCCCAAAGTACGTAGCTATTGGTCAGGATTTATACACCAATCTCACCTTTGTAAATCAAAGGACATGTTTTGTCATGCATGAGTTTGTAGTATACTTAGGATTCAGATCAATCCATATATGACCATTTAGTAGATTGAAATAAATTTCTTTATTTAACGGATATTATAAGAAATTCATTTCTATCTAGGTCCAGTTCTATATGATCATATCATATAAGGTGCCTCCATTCTCATGTCACCACATGAACGATCCCAGATCAAGGTCGTCATACATTTATAAAATGAACCGCAGCTATAGATAAACCACAAATAAAGTACCCGCTTTATTTTCTCTCTATAGACTATTTTAGATTACTAACTTTAAACTTAAATTCTCTTGTGTATGACATTCATATACTAAATCTGAAAGCACATAAGTAATCAATGGTAAACTGGATAATTTAAAATATGCAATTTAAATCAAAACAATTGATAAATGAACAATACATCTTTTATTTAAAATAAATATCTTCGTTTACACATTACATGAAGCTCTATGGTATATATCCCAACAATAAATACCTTAAATGATGTTACTGATATTTTCATCTTCTAATCCTCTTCTAATTTACTTTCTATCAATGCAATTCCTTCTGAATAATAATATATGCCATGATATATATAAGCAAATTTTATTTTTAATTAATTTAAATATAGGTGAACTCCCGAATAATATATGTTCTGATTTACTCAATATGAATAAATTTTAAAATAATAAATAATAAATACGATTTAAATTAATTTGAAAATAAAATAAAATTTCAAATAGATGCTAACATAAAAATTTTAAAAGAAAACAAATAATAATGAGGAAAATATTATTTTGTGAATCTACTAACATGCTAACATAAATTATTGAAAGGAAAATAAATAATGATTGCGAGAAACCATCAGTTATTATATTAAAATAGTCATTAATGAATTAAGTAAATTGCTAACCTTTAGAAGGAATTTGTTAAGCTCTATAAATTTTGGATTACAAACAAATAAAATTAAATGAATTTATAGTAATCATTTAAGAGAAATAACAATAGCCTTATAATTCAAAATTAAATTCACCTTCAAAGTCAAAGTCCATAGTGTTTTTTTTTAATCAAAATCATATATCCTAAAAAAATTAAAGACAAAATAAATAAGTAATATAAAAAAATGGTTTTTTTCTTAATCCACTCAACTCAATCAAACAATCCTCTCCGAATCTGTTATTATATTAAAATCTGCTAACCTTTAGAAGCAACTTGTTAAATTCTATAAATTCTGGATTGCAAACAAACAAAATTAAACAAATTATAGTGATTAATTCAAAAAAATAACGACTTACAAATTCAAAATTAAATTCGCCTTCAAAGTCAAAGTTCATAGTGCAATTTCTACCAAAATCATACATTCTTAAAAAAGAGCAAGTAATATAAAGAAAAATGGTTTTTTTTTTCCTTAATCAACTCAATCAAACAACCCTTTCCGAATCGCATATATTTTTTAAATTATTTGATGTAGAATAATTTTATAAATTTACAAAAGAAACAGAGGCATCTTAGAACCAGTGGTAACGAACATGTCGCCAACTTATACCACTTATGGAAGGAGGCCCCTATTATTAAAATTAGAGTACCTATGTTTTTATTTTATTTTTTTGCATTTACTTTTGTAATTTTATGGTAAAATAACTAAGAAATTTTCTTTTTGAAATTTATTACATTCTCCTTATCAAGTACAACAATGACGTGTGATTCTAGGGAAGATTTGAACATAATATAAACATAAATTGATGAAACAGAGCATAAGCCATGACATATCTACTCTATGACTGCAGTTGACGTTCGCCTTCTCCGACCAGAGCATAAGCCGAAAAGGAACTTCAGATAACCCGCATTCAAAGCTAAAACTGTGGAAGCCTCAGATCGTTTGAACGATCTGATGAGTGGGTATCGAAAACAAAATCAAATAAAAATTATCTGAAAACTCATCAGAATTTGAAAACAAAAATCATAATCCTATATCTTACTTATCAGAAAAATCTCATCAAAAACTAACAGGCATTCATTATCCAAGTCGCGCGCAAAGACCAAACAATGTCCGAACAGAACTATATTGACAGAGGATAGTGGGTCAGTCATTTTCTGACGGTCTAGACCCCAGAACAGGCGCCACAAAGGGTTAAAAATAATAAAATGTCAAACAAGCACTATGACGAATAATACTGTTGACAAAGGAAATAATGTCATCCTAGAACGAAATCGCCCTAAGAAGAAGGAAAGAACGAAGGGAGGAAGGACGATAGAGCGAAGAACGACGAAGAGTCGAGACGACCGAAATAGCGGTTAGGACGAAAATGCATGATGCAGTTGCTTCCACAATCGCAACAGTTGGACGATTTTCCCTCCACAACCGAGCAGTTGAGGCACACAGCTCAACGGTTACAGGCACGATCCGGCAGCTGCAGGGAGATATTGGGACCACCCAAGCGGTTTACAAGTTCACTATAAAAGCTCGACCCACGATCAAGCAGTTGAGACGCACAGCCCAACGGTTACAGGCACGATCCAGCAGCTGCCGCCCAAGAAGTTTACAGGTTTCACTATAAAAGCTCACTCGGACAGAGAGAAAAGGAAGAATCAAATGAAGACTCAAACAAGCATTTTTTTTTTATCTTTTAGTTTATGTAACTTCTAGGACTGTAATTTGTGTGTTTGCGCCCCTTGGAGGCTTATTCACTTAATCAAACACTCCTTGCTGGGACTTTGTCTCAGGAGGTTTGAACCTTACACGTTTCTATTTCTTCTTCGCGCACAAAAATCACGCAAACAGTTTTTGGCGACCACAGTGGGAGAATTGGTGTAAATAGTGGAGATGCCTCTGAAAAGAAACGCTCAAACTAGCTCGAGCGCGGAGGAATGGGGACTGTAGCAAACCAACCAGCCCCACGTTCCAGCCGTAGTCGGTCATTTCGAGGGTCTGGCAGACGCTAGTCGATACGAACCTATGAGGGAGCTCGGCCCTAACGCGACACACTCGTTGTTCGGTGAATTCACGCAGGATGTTGGCGAACAGGTAAGGCTTCAAAATGCACATGTCATAGACAAATTCGTATCAACTAGCAACTCACATTACGAAAACATGGCCAAACATCTAAGCTCGTTAAATGAATTAATGGCCAAATGTGTGAACGGCGGGACGGCGCTGCCGTGGACCTCGCCCCTCCCTGCACCAAGCACTCAGGAGGCTGGCCCTAGTAATGTTCCTGCGCAAGGGGCCAACATCCCTACGGTTCTCAGTGGAGGAATAAGTCCTAGGAGCAACGGCCCACAATTAGGGCCAAATATGTGCCAAGGGCCAAGCATGGCACAACATGAAGTAGTGTTGCCTCAAGGCATCCAGGCTTCTCAGGGGGCAGAATCACGATTATGTCCCACTTTTGAGAGGACCGCAGCCGCCGTCCATAGCCGTGCCATTTAATGGCAACGATATATTAAGGGAACAAATGATTGAGATCCTTCAAGACCAATTCGGTCTAGGCATACGGCCAATTCGGCCAAGATATTGGAAGCCGTATCCTGATTGGATCGATGTGGCTTATCCGTGGCCTCGAAAATACAAGATACCAGATTTTTCCCTATTTACGGGGTCTGGGGAGGTTTCTACTATGGAACACATAGGGCGATTTACCCTTCAGTGTGGAGAAGTCAATGATTTCCACGAATTGAGGTTATTTCACGGTTCATTGTCAGGAATAGCTTTCTCATGGTATGTCAGTCGGCCGGCCAATTCGGTAGAAAGTTGGCAGCAAATGGAACAGTTGTTCCATGCGTAATTTTACAAGGCCGAATCTGAAGTAGCCTTGGCCGATTTGGCAAATCTAAGACAGTTGCCAGGAGAGTGGACCGAGACATTTTTACAACGGTTTAAGGTAGCCCGAGGCCGATGTTACGAGCCTCTGCCCGAAAAGAAATTTGTGAGAATCGCTCAAGGTTGTCTCAATCTCGATCTAAAAAAGAAATTTCAGGATCGCGAGTTTTGGGACCTTCCCCAACTCACCACTAGTGTGGTGCGTTATTAACGGTTATTGCGAGAAGAGGAGCAAATAAAAAATTCGAGTAAGGGGATGTATTATAGAAACATTGATTATGAGATGGGCAAAGTAGACGTTGAATCGGCCGACTTATGTTTGGCCGAATTGGTTGGGGAAGTCTTACATTTTTAAAATTGGGCGGAGCCCCAAGCCAATGAAAAGAATGATAAAAAGAGTAGGAGCTTCTATTTTGATATCACTAAAGTGGATGCCATATTCGACCAGTTGTACAAAGATAAAAAAATTAGTTTGAGCGATCGACATACGTTGCCAACAACCGAACAAATCGGTAGTAAAAAATATTGCAAGTGGCACAATGCATGGTCTCACACGACTAATAATTGTCTTGTTTTTCGAAATGTTTTACAGGATGCTATAGAATCTGGACGAATTACGTTCGAGAAAAAGATGGCAGTGGATAACAACCCTTTTCCAAACTCGGTGGAATTGAACATGATCAACTCAGACCTTACCAAGATGAATATGCCGAAGGTCAAATTAATTCTAGACGAAGGACAACACCATCATCGTCCAAGCGCTCTAGAGAGGATTAGGGCACCTTCAGAGCAAGGAGAACGGCCGAATGTTTGTATTCGATGCAAGAACAATATAGAATGGATGAGGGAGTTAGAAGAGACTTGTGAAAGGCCCATGAAGAAAGAGTCAGCAGCATGGCAGCCACGAACTTTCGCCCCAAGATTCTATGGGGAAAATTCAAATTTCTTCCAAAATGTAAGAACGTTGAGGCCGAAAATTCATCGGCCCAATATATGACATTCATACCGAAGGCCACTGTCGGGACAGCGTCCAGTCATGAATTATTCCCCCGTGGACGAAATGACAAGGACACAGTTAAGGCGAAATCAGAGAAACTATGACCGGATGATGTGCCAACAAGGCGAAGCAAAAGCCATCACGGGCCGTAGCCCTCGCATCATGGAGAAATCAGAATACAGCAAAAAAGTAGCGACGAGCAGCGACGAACGCACCAAGTTTGACAGGCAAAAGAGGGATGAAACAGACGATGAAGAACCTCCTATCGTCATTCAGTTCGGCAGTATGCCACCAGTTGTGGCCAACCATTACTTATTGCCCGTGAAATTCAAAGGGGATAACAGCGGAGAAGCTGGAACAAACGAAGACATCTATGAAGGCAATGAAACCAAATTTGCAGCGCTCTCAATAACAGATAGGGAGGCTTCGGATGAGGAAATGACCGACATAGAAGAAGAGATAGACATCAAAACTGAAGCAAGGAAAAAGAGAATTTCACAAAATCGGCTTCTCAAAGAATTGTATGAGGCCGGCAATCCTGCAGTCGGGACGTTGGGAGAAGATTTGGGATGATATCCATTCCTCGTTTTATATGGGACACCTAAGATAAAATGGACCATCACCAGGGCCGAAAAATGGAGATTGGCCGTCAATAACGTCTCTCAAGGTGCACCAGCCACGTTGCTACCATCTGGATCGGACATAGAAGAGAAATCGCCTCAAGCTAATAATGAGGGCGATCAAGCAATGGAGATAGGTCGGTCAGGGAAAGTGATATTCCAAAAGCCACCACCACAAATGAAAAAGCATCTGCCACCGCTGAACGTGAAAGTAAAGGCTAATGGGATACCTATCACCAAAGTGTTGATTGATAATGGGGCGGCCATTAATGCAATACCAGTTAGGATGCTAGGACGCTTGGCAAAGTCAGAGGAAGACCTCCTCCCTACGGAAGTGGTTCTTACCGGCTTTAATGGAGGAGCGACGACGGCCAAATGGGTTATTCCGTTGGACTTGCAAGTGGGAAGTGTTATGAAAACAGTAGTATTTTTTGTCATAGATGGGCCGACAACGTACAATATGCTTTTAGGACGATACTGGATACACGGTAGCCGATGCATTCCTTCGTCCCTTCATCAATGCCTAGTTTTTTGGAACCAGAGGGACGAGGTGGAGATAGTGCATGCCGACAACAAGCCTTTCGCTGCAGAGACAAATTCAGCCGAGTACTTCATGTACGAAGGGAATTATGGGCCGACCAGAGTTCTAAATGAAGGGGAAAATCCGACCATTGTGGCTCAAAATGACGAGCCGTACCCCGCGGGACTGCTGAATGATTTGTTCGCACAGACGAGACCAACCACAGTGGTTTTTGGAGAGCCAATGCACATCAATTTAAATGAAGAACAAGCAGAATAGGAGCAAGTCGCCCTGAATGGACGACGAAAGACAAATATCTCAAGAGGACAAGATGCATTGGACGAGGTAGATCTGGGGAGCGGGCATGATAGACGCATCACTTACGTCAGTAAGGAGCTGGAGTCCCAGGTACGCGAAAAGCTAATTTGTTTACTGCGAGAGTACAAAGATTGTTTTGCATTTGGACTACAATGAGATGCCTGGTTTGGATAGGACATTGGTGGAACATATGTTGCCAATCATGCCAAGCTATAGGCCTCATAAGAGCATCCCCGGAGGTTTGCACCCAATGTCATGCCTGATATTAAGAAAGAAGTTGAATGCCTTTAGAGGCGAAGTTCATTAGGACGACCATATATGTGGAATGGTTGTCAAATATCGTTCCAGTCAGGAAAAAGAATGGAAAAATAAGGATCTGTATAGACTTCAGAAATTTAAACTTAGCGACGCCAAAAGATCAATACCCAATGCCGACAGTAGATTCCCTAGTAGATTCCACGGTGGGGTACCAAGTCTGCTCTTTTATGGATGGATATGCAGGTTATAATCAGATTTACATCGCCGAAAACGATATACACAACACAGCCTTTAGGTGCCCAGGATCTCTAGGGTGTTATGAATGGGTAGTGATGTCGTTCGGCCTGAAAAACGCTGGTGCCACTTATCAGTGAGCCATGAATTTGATCTTTCATGACATGATCGGCGAATCTGTAGAGGTCTATGTGGACGATATAGTGGCGAAATCTTTGACCATGGAAAAACATTTTAGCCATTTAGCAACGGCCTTTGAGCGAATGAGAAAGTTCAAACTAAAATTGAACCCTGCCAAATGTGCTTTCGGGGTGTGCGCATGAAATTTCCTAGGTTTTCTGGTGCACCAACGGGGAATCGAGATTGACACCAATAAATCTCGGTCGATCACCGAAGCCATACCACCCCGAAATAAGAAAGAGTTACAGAGGTTTTTAGGGCAAATTAACTTTTTAAGACGATTTATCTCCAATTGTGCAGGGAAAACAAAAGTGTTCTCCTCCTTATTGAGGTTAAAGGACAATGACGAATTCGTTCTGGACCGAAGAACATCAACAAGCTTTTGACAGCCTGAAGAAATACTTGTCACAGCCGCCAGTGATGGTGCCTCCAGTGCCAGAGAGGCCAATGAAATTGTACATATCGACTGAAGAACAGTCCATAGCTGGGATGATCGCGCAAGATGATGACATGAATGTTGATAGAGCCATTTATTATACCAGCAGACAATTGCTGAATTACGAATGTAATTATTCTCCAATGGAGAAATTATGTTTGGCTCTATATTTCAAATGTACTAAATTACGAGCCTACCTTAGGCCGAACATAGTGTATTTGATCACAAGAATTAATATAATAAAGTACATGTTTTCTCGTCCTATCTTGCATGAAAGAGTTGGGTTTTGGTCACTGTCACTTTCTGAATTCGACATACGGCATGAGCCCCAAAGGGCTGTCAAAAATCAAGCTTTGGCCGATTTCTTGGCCGATCACAAATGTTTGAGCACTATTAGAGAAATAGAAATGGATCTAGACGAATGCAGTCTGAAACCATGGACGATGTATTTCGACGGATCTAGCACGATGGAAGGAGTTGGAATAGAGATTGTCTTAGTCAGCCCATTAGGGGAATCATTTCGGTTCCTAATCAAGTTGAACGAATATTGCACTAATAATCAGGCCGAATACGAAGCCTTGATACTTGGGTTGGAGATACTCCTCAACATGGGAGTAACCCATGTATCCATTAAAGGGGATTCGTAACTAGTAATCCAACAAGTGATAGGGACATTTAAATGCCAAAGCCCATCAGTCATGGCATTATTGGATGTGGCTAAAGAATTGGTAGAGCGATTTGATCTTGCAGAGCTGAGACACGTTCCAAGAGCAAAAAACGAGTTGGCCAATAGTTTAGCCCAAGCAGCTTCCGGGTACAAGCAAGCAAACATAGATGGCATATATAAAAGCGACGAGGTGAAGCCGGTCCTGATGCGACGAAGGGAAGGGACAAATGTCGCGACAGTTGAAATCGAAAAGGAGGACGATTGGAGGAGCGAAATCAAGACGTTTTTAAGACAGCCCGAATGAGGGAAGGACTGAAGGCTAAAACTTAAAGCCCTGAACTATGTAGTCTCAGGAGATGTACTATATAAAAAATGACAAGATGGATTGTTGTTGAAATGTATAGGGCCATCTGAATCCAAAACTATCATGGCCGAAGTATATGAAGGTGTTTGTGGGGCTCACCAAGCAGGAATAAAGATGAGATGGTTGATTATTCGAAGCGGCTATTATTGGCCAAAGATGGGAGAATCGTGCAGCTCGTATGCCAAATGATGCATTGCTTGTCAGAAGCACGGGCCTATTCAAAGGGCACCAGCAACCGAGATGATCCCGGTCATTAAACCGTGGCCGTTTATGGGATGGGCGATAGACTTGATAGGGAAGATTTACCCAGCATCAAGCAAGAGGCATACTTTCATCATTGTTGCCACCGATTTCTTTACCAAATGGGTGGAGGCTATCCCAGTTGTGGAAATCTCCCAAGAACAGATCATCAAGTTCGTAAAAGAACATATAATTCACCGGTTTGGTATACCACAAACAATAGTGGTAGACCACGGCACCTCATTAAACGGTGGGAAGGTGAAAGATCTACTGGCCGAATACAGAATCCGATTGGTGAACACTACCCCCTATTATCCTCAGTCAAACGGTCAAGCGGAATCGTCCAATAAGACCCTTAAAGGGTTGATTCGGAAGATGGTGACAGACAACGCTAGACGATGGGACGAATATTTGAGTCAGGCTCTATGGGCCTATAGGACGTCACCGTGAACAAGTACTTCAGTGACGCCGTTTCAGTTAGTGTATGGTCACGAGGCTGTGCTTCCCGTAGAAATGAATATCGAGTCCACCAGGGTAATGTTACAAGAAAAGTTGATAAAGGAAGACTACAACGAGGCAATGATCCAGAATTTATTGGAATTGGACGATATCAGATGCGATGTGCTAAATCGTCTAGAAGCACAAAAGAAAAAAAATAGCCAAGGAATATAATCTCAGAGTGATGGCCAAATAATTCAGGGTGGGCGAATTAGTGTGGAAAACTATATTTCCACTTGGTTCTAAAGACCCGGCGTATGGAAAATGGTCGCCCAACTGGGAAGGCCCATTCCTGGTAAAAAAATGTGTTACCAAACGGAGCATACCATTTGCAGGACTTAAACGGAAGAGTGCATACAAGAACGATAAATGGCAAGTACTTAAAGAAATATGTGCCCTCTTTGTGGGAGCATGAAAATATACAAAATGCACTAAAACAATAATGTATTTTCATTAAGTACGGACGAAAACGTCCTAAAAATACAAGAAATAGACGATATAACGTCTTACAAAAATCATTAATTTTGGCCCGAAGAACGCCGAAAACCCCGGGTAGCTCCTTAATGGCCGAAAGTGTCTCTCTCCTCAGGCGTCATTCGTCTGAATCTCCAAACCCACTACATCCAAATCGGCCAAGCTTTTCTCAAAATTTATACGGGCCAGACCTTCATACTCTGCCATAGACTCATCCATCTCCGTTACTTGAGTAGCAATGGTCCTCCTCTTAGCATCTTTTCTCATACTTTCTTTCCTCGACAAGACACTGAATCTCTTGTAGCTTTCGCTCCAGGTCCAGTAAGACCGATTCTTCGGTCATCATTTCTTCTGTAGTGTCCCTCAAGGCCTGATGAATGGCGTCGAGAGAGCCACAAGCGTTTCTTTCCTCATTATAGAGGAGCGAAGCCCAACCCTCTGGCTGCATATTGCGATATCGAGCTGATCGATAGAGAGATTATGCCGTCTTGCATTTCTTGAAGGAAAAGCCGATCGTCAACCGATATGGGCAAGGCATGAAGGGCCAATATTTGGTTTAATTTGGAGGAGCTTTTGTCCAATTGAAGGACGTTCTCTGGCAGAGCAGCTTGACTAACCTCCAGTGCAACAAAGGAAGCGTATTGACCAAGAACCTACCAGAGGCCCTCCAAGTCTGCACTTGTGTTGACCAAAGGCGAAGGAGGCCGAAAAGAAGCAGAAGACAATCGCCCAAAGCCGTCCAAAATGTTCTGGACCGATTGCAGCAATGGGTCGGATACCTGCACACGAAGAAGGAATTAGCAAAATGAACTAACGCTGTGAGCTAAAGGAAAGGGGGAAAGACTTACCACCCCAGGACCAGAACTGGAAGGCCGGTCCACCAATGCCTCAAATGCCTCAGCTTATGGCTGCATTAGTTCCTGCTGAGATGAAGGATTTGAGGATGATGGGTGCTGAGGGACAAGGGCCAGCGGCCATGCGGTTTGAGGAGAAGAAGGCCGAACATGAGAACTTTGTAGCAAGATAGGAGACTCAGCCCGAGGGGGCGATAATTGTTCAAAAGCGGCTAACACTGGGACCGTCGGAACAGGGGCTGCGGGAGAAGCAATCATGAAAGCCGAAGAAGATGGTTGTTCAGGCATAAGGGACTCCACTCGAGAAGGAGAGGCCGAAGTTTGATGCACAGAAGTACTAGGAGATACCACTTATGGCGTTGGGCGTTGCGGCGCAGTAGTAGGCCGAGCATCTGCAAGAGAATCAGAGTCGGACGAATCAGAAATGTAAATGACCTCATTTCCTCGTAAATACGACGAAGTACGTCGTCTTTATACATAGACCGAGCTTCCTCTAACAACTCCAATTCGGCCAAACTATAAAGACCGTTCACGTCCCTATAACCCCCTCAAAGCCCTGTGGCGACATCTTGCGTACCAAGGGATAAAGTTGCTTGAGGTGGTGCCAAATAGACCCAGTCGGCCAAATAGGCTCTGGCACTTCAGCCTCATCATCCGGATCATGTACAAATGGTACGGAACCATCTAAAGAAAATCGCTCAAATAGAGGATGGTCTCTTAGAATTTCCTCGAATCTTGGACGCGAACAACCAAATTCAATATATTGCTCCATACCTTGGGGATCTGCTCCGACTGCACCGCCCTCTCCTGGCGATTGCTCCATGATGGGACCATCGGCTGCCTCATCCACATCAAATTGAACGACCAGCATTTATGCAGGTCCCACCTCCTTGCCTCCACCTACATTGGTTTCGGCCCTCAAAGTTCACGCCGTTTCGGGCATGGCGGAAGGCGGCTCAATCCTAAGCACCTGCACAATATACACAATTATGAATTCAGAGTGCCTTTAACTCATATACAAAAGAAGACGGGTCTCAAACTCATACCTTAGGACGAGGACGAGCGGCACGTCCGAATCAGAGCTACGACTGGGAGAAGGCTGTCTCCTTTTAGCAAGCTTTATTTTCTTGGGCTTGGACGCCTCAGTTGCCTTTTCGACCCCGTCGGCTCAGGGGACTTGGCGACAAAGGAATGGAAGAAAAACTCTCATGGAAGGCAATGAGAAAAATCGTTCACGGGCAGGTGGCCAGAAACGATCAAAAGAGGAATGAACAGATGTGCCAAAGAAAAAGAGCGATAACAAAAAGAGATCAAAAGAGCGAGTTTCCGCCAAGGAATCCTCAACTTCAGAGACAGAAAAGACCTTAAAACGGTCTGAGAAGGCAGAGCGTGTGTGAAAGAAGGAAAGAGGCTACCCTTGAACGAGGCCAAATTGACTAGCAACGAAGTTGGATGAGTACACCTCTACTCCGGCCTTGCCATTGGCCCCAGTCATGATGTCATGAATCAGGTCGCGGCTACATAAAAACCTACGCCATATGCGAAGACCTGATTCGTCCTCTTCCGAAAGAGGGAGGTCATGGACGAAAGATGGGCTATCTGACACAGAAAAATGGAAAAAAGAAGGAACCCGAGGAAGAGTGTAGAAATACTCAAAAACAGCGCGGGGGGAGAAAGAAGTTGGCCGAAATTGAGAAAGAAGAAGACCGGCACTAGAATAAGGGTGAGTTGAATCAATTGTGCCGCAGACAAGGAAATAGGCTTTCAACCAGAGTTGAACGAGCCACAAGGGACCGGAGGCAATGGGTGATGCCCCCGACCGAAGTTGTTTCTGGAGGATGGCCATTCCCCGATATATGGCGGCCAGTAAAAAAGAGGCCAGGTCTAAGTGACGGTCGTGGGTAAGGTCGGAAGAGATAGGGAGATAGCCCGCCACAGGCTTTTGGCTAGGCACACAAATGATATATTTGCACAACCAATAATGAAGGAAAGGTGTTCACTCTAACATCGAAACAAGACCATATGTTTTCGAAAACGTGCGAAGAAAAAAAGAATATTATGAAAAGAACGAAGGGTCCACTGAAGGAGGAGGGAAACAGAAGTTTGTACAGGCCGAGATGGTCACTCCAAGAGGGGCCAGTCCAGTAAGAGCACCAATGTCACGAAGGGTGATGGTGAGGGGGCCCGGCCGGAAGAATGAATACATTGTATTCAGAAGACTAAAAGAGCAAAGAAATAGGAAACAAGTTATAATCAAAAGGGGGCAAAGCTGATGAAAGCTCAATAAAAGGAAGAAGGTGATGTTTGTCTAAAAAGGCTCGAGTATCCGCATGCAACAACATACGTTGAAACCAGGCTTCAAATGTCATATCGGGTTTGGACCAGGTGTGAAGCGGATTGGACTGAATGAAAATGGAGATGTTAAGTGGCTTAGAGAATGGGAGGCCAGAAGAAGAAGGGAACTGTTGAGCCAACAGAGCCGTTGCAATAGTGTCATCTTCAACGAAGATGGGGCCAAGAGCGCACTGGCCAAAATTCTCATCAAGAGTATGAACTCCGAAGGTGCCCACAGAAGAAGATTCCGGCGTCATCTTATAATCGGTGAAGGTTGAGGCGCTAGTTTTGGGAGCAGAAGATGAAGAGGCCATTAATAACAAAAGGTCGAGAATGCAATAAAAGTGAGTTTGCAGAGGAAGTAGAATTTAAAGTGAAGACTAGAATGGGATGAATCCTTATGTAACAGACGAAGGGCTTAACCTGAGACAGGTGTCGCAATACGAATTGTCGAGAAGTGAAAGCGGCGGGAAAACGGAAAAGGATGAAAGGTTGCCTTAGACAGGTGTTCGAATGCAACTCGCTGCGACAGTGACGTGAGACGGAAGGGAACACAGAAGTGACGTAAAGACGGCTTTTAAATGGGCCTCATGATAAAACGTATAGGAAAGGGCCGTACATTTATTGCAGAAGTGATAGGGTCACGAAAGACTCTAAAAGGAAGCACGACAGGTTACAGAGCGTAGAGTTCCATCCCGGGTTTTACCTCGCTCGATCTTGCAGTATCAGCCACCAGCAGATCGGCCGAACCTCAAAATCTTAGCATCGACCCCCAAGATCGGCCAAAGACAGATGTCAATATTACATCTTCCAGAGGCATCGCCCAAGCTGTTTCCATTATTGGCACAAGCAGTAAAGAAAAAATTGATATGACAAGACCGTCAGGCCGCAAGCTTACTTTTGGCAAAAAACCAGACCTAGAGCAGGGAGCCCCAATTGGTCAGGTAACACATGGAAAAAAGCGCTTCACGTGACCTAGAGCACGGAGCCCCAATTGGTCAGGTAACACATGGAAAAAAGCGTTCACGTGAGAATAGTATCATGACTTAGGAGTATATAAAAAGAGGAAGGAAGAAGTAATTGCAGGGTCTCCCAACTACTCATTCAAGGGTCGATCTTACTCAAAACATCGCAGTTTGACCCTCTGTAACCAAGCGGACTGGAGAGGCATGAGAAAGTCGAGAAAAGACAAGATCTTCATGAGACAAAGGCCATCAGAAGCGAAAGCTTCTCTTCGATGAAGTGTGAAATGGAATGTAAAGAGATTAGCTAACGGCTATCCATACGGTGTGAGGTGTGAAATGAAATGTAATGGTGTGGATGGACTATGTCCGTTAGCGACAGCTGACTAGGGTCCTTTGTGTGGAAGGTACTACATCCCTAGGTTGTGGATGTGTGACGACCGGAGACAATGGTGGATCGTATGCCTCTGCGCAGAGAATGCCACATTCCTCGGCTTCGCGGGTTCTCTGGACTGGGGATCGGCCAGGAAATTGGCTCGGTTGGCGTGGTGGTCTTCCCTGCATGAGGGAAGAACGAACCTGGATGAAATGTAGAAAATCACCCTAGAACAAAAATGAATGATTGTACAAGTTTCTATCATTCCAATCTATATGCCTTTTCGATGGAAGGCCGGAAAAGTTCACCTCGATCTCCACTTCCGGTTCAATCATGGTAAACTTGGGGGAAAATTGTTGACAAATGAAATAATTTCACCCTAGAACGAAATCGCCCTAAGACGAAGGAAAGAACGAAGGGAGGAAGAACGATAGAGCGAAGAACGACAAAGAGTCGAGACGACCGAAATAGCGGTTAGGACGAAAATGCATGATGCAGTTGCTTCCACAATCGCAACAGTTGAGTTGATAGAAAATGTAATATTTTTTAGGTGTGGGCATCGGATCGGATCCGATCCGATTATCAAATCCGATCGAATTGAGTTGGTCCGGTTCGACGGATTTCGGATCGGATCGGATAAAATTCGATCCGATCTGATCCGCTCGAATTTTTTTTTTATTTAATATGCAAAGCGGCGTCGTTACATATTAAATAAAAAAAAAATTGAATTATTTCTGATCGGATTTTATTCGATCCGATCCGCTCGATTTTTTTGACTCAAAACCAGATTATGTGTACCGAATTCGGATCGGATCGGATCGGATCGAGTTTGATAACATGATCCGGTCCGAACGAATCAAACATTTCAGGGCATTTCGGATCGGATCGGATCGGATTCGGATTCAGTTCGATCCGATCTGAATCCGATAATGCCCGGGGCTAATATTTTCCTCTTCGGAAGGCTTCTCAGCACTTGCGTTGTTCTCATTTTCAGCAACAGTCTCTTCAATCTCTAAAGCCATTTCATCAGTTGGTATATCCTCATATGCTTGGAATATATCTATTTTTTTGACTTTCAATCATAGTGACCTGAAATAATTGATCTAAACTCACACTTAACCACTCAAGACCTGATCTAAGCTCACTATGTTTATCTTCCATAACCTTGCTATGATACTAAGTTGTTACATGTCTCATTCTTGAGAACACATAACGGTACCGATAAATTTATTCATATTATAAATATTTTAAAAAATCAATTTCTCCTGCCAATGAGCTTCCGTTGCATTTGCCCCAACAGTTTCGATCGAAGCTAAATTAAATCAAATATGTATATAAAAGACAAAAGGTGCTATCATTAAATGAGTAATATTATAGAAAATTGATTGCTCGTATTCATAAATATGTCATAAATACGATACGCATTGACTCTCAGAGCATTCAATAAGAAACCTATTAATTTAATAAAGTAATTAATATTAAAATTTATTATTAATAATAAACCTATTATAATATAAAAACATAATTTCGTATTAAAATAAAAAATCTACTAATTTAATACGTGACACATAATCTCTACAATTAATTTTTTATTATTAAATTATAAAATAAAAATATGTCTAAAATTAATTTTTTATTTTTAAATTGTAAATAAATTATTAAAATAATAAGCATATTACAATAAAAAAAACAATCTCATATTTATTATTAAATTATAAAACTAAAATATCTATACAAGGGATGTTAGACAAAGCCCGTCCGACCAGCTCGAGCCCTGCCTGAAGGCAAAATTTTAATTCCCGAGTCCGATTTTTGTAGATAAAAAGTATTTTTTTAATTATATAAATTAATTTTTAAATCTAAATACATACATTTATAAATAATTTTTTAAGGTACAATCTAAAAAAAAAACTAAAAATATTGATATTCTTAATTTTTTTCATTTTTAAGTATTAAAAAATAAAAATAAAATAATTCAATATTTTATTTTAAAAACATAAAAAAAAGCCTTGCCCTCAGGCTTGGCCTAGCCCAATCCGTTGTCATTCCTATTCTATATAATTATTTTTTATTATTAAATTATAAAATTAAAATAAGAGACTTAATACAATATAAAAACATAATCTCTCATTAAAATAAAAACATATATTAATTAATTAATATTATAATATATTATTATTATTAAACCTATTATAATATAAAAACATAATATAATATTAAAATAAGAAATTTATTCATTTAATATGTATCACCTAATTTTTATAATTAATTTTTTATTATTAAATTAAAATATCATTAAAATTATTTTTTATTTTTAAATAAAAAATTAATCTTTACCATTAATCTTTTTGAAAATAATAATTTTTTTATTATTTTTTAATAACTTAAGAGTCCTGTGGAGCCCCAGGATGACAGCTATGCAAAAGTTACGGAATAAATTCATTAGAAAGCATACAAAAAGCATCATTAATTTTAAATAAAACTTAAAATGGGAGCAAGCAAGTACGAGACTGATAGGGTAAGATCAAGAAGTACTACGGCTTTGCAACAAGTAGTGGTTAGAGCTTCAATCATACTCAAATATCAATGATGATATGATCATTTAATAAATAAATTAAACCTACACAACTTGGCTTTAGTGCAAAGACAGGCTTGACTCACGTTCTTCAATAATGGATAATAATTTGAATTGAACCCTCTTGTGTTTAGTTTAGATATAATTAGATTCAATCTTACATTAAGAATCTTGTGGGTTTTATTTAAAATCTTTTAGTAAGTTATTTAAAATCTTAATTGTGCTTTAATGTGCAATGGTCGGTGTCCGAAACCCCCGTGGCACGAAGCTTCGTTGCCAGATTATTTGAGTGGCACTTGTATAGATAAAAACCCTAATTAGTTGTCATGTTGGCTCTTTAAGGAGAAAGCTATCTTATTGCTATATTGGCATGTAATCTAGTCATTTCCCTTCTATTGCTGGGATGTGAGCATGCCAGGTAAGTGTTCACTTACTACAATTCAATTCAAAAATTATTTTTAATGTTGTGGATTATCTTATACTTATATCCATAAATCAAAATAACTTCTCAGCTGATGCACTACAAGAAAATGTACTTTTAGCGTCCAAAACTTTAGCCTCGAATATAATTTCGACGCTAATAATCCCTTTTAGCGTCGAAAATAACAGTCAACGTAAAATCTCAATATTTTAGCGTCGAAATCCATATTCGATGCCAAATTGTTTACTTTTAACGTCGAATATAAAACCCGAAGCTAAAAGTACAACCTTTAGCGTCGAAAAATTATCAACGCTAAAGGTTTTCAAGTATTCCCATAATCTTTCGCGTCGATATAAATTGCGACGCTAAATTTTATACTTTTAGCGCCGAAAACCCTATTCGACGCCGAAAAGTTGACATTTAGCGTCGAATAAGTTACGTCGCTAAAGGTTTATGACGATACCACCGACAATCCGTTAATCTTTAGTGTCTAAATTTAATTTCGACGCTAAAAATGGATATTTAGTGTCGAAATAAGTAATTCGACACTAAAAATAGATTAAAATGCAGAATGCCACCAACCCTTCTCCCCATCTGCTTTTTCTCTCATCATTTTCAATCTCATCCTTTACAATATGAGACTCTCTCATCTGCAACCTCACAACTCTCCTACAAATTTTAAATAAAATTGTAATTAATTTTCCATAAGGTAAATCTTCTTTCATATATCTTTATTATTTTTCTTTATATTTACAAAGAATAATTTTATATCTCACTTAAGTATTTCAGTTTATTCTTTGTAAAAAATAATGGTTTTCATTTTTTATGATTATGTTTATTATATACTTTGTGTTAGTGGTTTATGATTCATATATGTAGATTAGTTAAATAACTAGATATATTTTATTATGTAAACTAATTAATTAATCAACTAAATATATATGTGTATGCTTAAATAAATAATTAATGAATTGGTAATGTTGATGAGTGTAATATGATGTTTAATAATTATATTTTTATATTTAGGTATTTGGCTGAAATTGATAGAAATTGGATGAGCTCGGTGGATAGATTGACTGTTGAATACCATAATGGAGTGTATGAGTTCATGGAACCGGCAAAGCAACACATTGATGCAGAAGGTCGTGTTCGGTGTCCATGTACAAATTGTTTGAATAGGAAAAGAAAACGGTTAGATGAAGTTCATAATCATTTATACATGCCGGGAATATCATCAACTTACCGTACGTGGATTTATCATGGTGAGAAGTATAATTCTCAATCACGGTTTATTGATTCCGGTGAAGGGAGCAGTAATTAGAATCAACCTGCACACGATGAGATAACTGATATTTTGCATGACTTACAAGGTCCATAACTTGGTCATAGTGTTAGTGGTGACATATCAGTGTTAAGTGGAAATGATCAAAATTTATTTAGTGAACTACTTGATGAGGCAAAAAAAATTCCATTTGAAGGTGCTGGAATGTCGATCTTGAATTTCGTTGTGAAATTATTACACATTAATTAAAATGATCAACAGAATGACCAACAAAAGTATTGATATGATGCTAGAGTTACTAGGGCAAATGTTACCGATTTGAAACGAATTGCTTAGGTCATATTACGAGGCAAAGAAATTATTGCGTGATCTGGGAATGTGGTATGAATCCATTCATGCTTGTAAGTATGACTGTGTATTATTTCATGCTGAGTATGAATCACTTGAATATTGTCCGATATATGGTGAAAGTCGGTACAAAGTCCGTGGTATGGGGAAGAAAGTGCCTCAAAAAATATTACGATATTTCCCATTAACGCCCACGCTGCAGAGGTTGTTCATGTCACAACACACATCGACTGACATGATGTGGCATCATGAAAAGAGGATCGGTGCGGAGGGCATACTTAGACATCATGTGGATGGAACAGAGTGGAAGGAATTTGATGACATGTACCCCCGTTTCACTGAAGAACCCCGTAATGTCAGGTTAGGTCTTGCCTCTGATGGTTTTAACCCGTTTGGGAATATGTACAACTCTTACAGCATGTGGCCCGTTATTGTTATTCCATATAACTTACCTCCATGGAAATGTATGAAGGATCCGTTCATGTTTATGTCATTGCTTATCCCTGGTCCACGTTCCCCTGGTAAAGATATGAATATTTACTTGAGACCATTGATCGAGGAGTTACAAACATTATGGAATGTGGGTGTGCATACCTATGATGCAGCTTCCAAACAGTATTTTCAGATGCATGCTGCATTATTATGGACCATTAATGATTTTCCAGCTTATGGTTCATTATCTGGATGAAGCACTAAGGGATACATGGCATGTCCAGTTTGTGCGTGTCAAACACCTTCGCAATGATTACGGAATAAAATAGGATACACAGGGCACATGAGATTTCTTGAGTTGAGTCATCCTTGGCGGATGAGTAAATTATTCAACGGTCAACAAGAACCTCAGAGTATCCCAGTCCATTGTCTGGATTCGACATACTTTTCCAACATCAACATCTCAAAGACAGTACACCAGAGAAACATCCTAATAATAGAGATAAAAATCGAAAACGTCAACCTGAAGAGTTGAATTGGACATGAAAGAGTATTTTCTTTGAGTTAGAATATTTGGGGACTCTGAGTTTGCGACATAATTTGGATGTAATGCATATAGAAAAAACATATGCGAGAGTTTAGTGGGCACACTCATCAATTTTCCGGGTGTAGGCACTGCATTTTTGCATATAAGTCCCTATGATGAGTCTCATTTGGAGGCACTACCTTTTAGGTCACGGGAAACGGACGTCGGAAGGGGAAATTCAGAATAGACATGTCATCAAATTCATTTCACAAGTTCACTATTTTCGTTCGTGCTGCGTTCGTTACTTCGTTCGAACGTCAGGCAGATTACGGGCGTTCATGTAGCGTTCGAAGAGGCGTTCGAACGGTGTCGGTATTTCTGGTTTTGCTGCTAGCCTCACACCCGAGTCCAATTAGCCCACCAAAGCCCATAAAACACACCCCAATTAATAAAACACATATTTAACACATGGGGAATTAAATAAAACATTAAATAAAATCATGCCTAATTAAAATCATCAACCAATTATATTCCCATCAAAAATATTGTATTCCTAATTTAACAATATTATGCCTAAACAACACAAATTAAATATATTAACTTCCTAAATTGAACCAATTTTGTCCCCCATCAATCTTTGGTTTTCCTTGTTTGACACCAAATCAAATCCCCCTTAAATGCCAAATCATTTTCCTTGTCAAGCAAGATTTAACCCTAGCCCTTTGCCTATAAAAGGAACCCAATTCCAACCCTTGAGACCCGCTAGCTCATTGATACAAGGAAAAAACTTCTCTCTCACTCACACGCATACATCAAGCAAATATTTCTCTTTTTCTCCTACACCCTTAGCTGAAAATCACAGCCCCATAAACCCCTCCATTGCCGAAAACATTACAACCTGAAACACCACCGAAACAACCCATATACAGCAGCCCCCATATCACCAAAATACCTAAGAAAACAGCCCCTGAATCACCGAAACCAGTGACCAACAAAAACTGCACTTTTTAATCCCTAAAACAATAACTAAAAACTGCACTTAAAGCCTTTAGAAACACCAGAAAACAGTGACCAAAATACAGCAGAAATACAGTAGCAAAACAGCAGTGAATCGGAGTCGAAACAGCAGCACATCAGAGTCAAAACAGTAGCTTAGGCGTGAACCTGTGAACCGGAGGAGTTGCGGAGCATCCCCCCCTTTTCCGACGACCGTGCACCGTACTTCCGAGAGTCAACATAAAATGTTAGACCTGATGGTACTTTTCCTATTATTTTCATCTATTTTTTGAATTATTTTGTTCATCTTTGTCGCATGAGAGTCGTTTATTAGTGCATGATTGTGGCCCTTGAATGAATGAAAAATGCGTCGCCTCTCGTGGTATATAGGATGGAAACCCGAACATAAATTTCATAGCCGATTCCGAATGGACGGTAGTATGATCTGTACTCGGGATACAACTCCACGTACCACTTGAGTACACGGCACATACTTTATTTTATCTTGATTTTTTTATTGTCGTCATTTATTTTCTGCATCTTATTTGTTTGAGTATGATGAGATAAAGCGCATGGGCTTAGTAAGTGCGATTAAAGGTCCTCTATTTTGAGAGGTTAAAATCCTTTACCACGATGCTATGCCGCACCGGATAATGTATATTCGATTGGATGGAGATATATTCAATCAGATACATGAAGTCCGATATCGTTGTCTTTACTTTTTTATATATATGTATTGTGTTGTTTGCGCATGGGCTTAGTAAGTGCGATTAAAGGTCCTCTATTTTGAGAGGTTAAAATCATTTACCATGATGCTTTGTCACGCCTTTTAGCCCGTTATTATTTATTAGGTGTCATCTATTCTTCTGTTCATGTATGTGTTATGTTGTTTACTTCATTTTGGAGGTCACTGCTGTAACCCCGTTCGAACGGGTTTCAGAACGCCACACGAACGCATGTTTTCTGTCTGCTCCTGTTCGAAGGCTTTTCAGAACGTTACACTAACGCGAGCCTTCTGTTTACCATTCGAACGCGTTTACGAACGTTACTCGAACGCGCATGTATTTGTTTCATCAGGTCTGGTCCCGTTCGAACGCGTTATCAAACGCTACACGAACGCGAACATTCTGTTCACCGTTCGAACGCGTTTACAAATGCTACACGAACGCGCATACACTGAACTGAGTCCCTTTTATCATACTTTATGCGTAATTTGCCCCTATCAGTTATCCTTTTGTATTACAAATCTGATTGCCTCTTTTCATTATACATGACTGTGCAATTGCCATTTATTTGTATTCCCCCACATGTATGAATACAATGTGCTTATTAAGTTGAATGCTTGCCGTATGTTAATTTACCTTTATGCATGTAAAATCGAACATAGATTATATGCAAATAGGTTGTATGCAAGCATGAAAAATGTGTTGTATGCAAACTTAGATATGAGCTTTGTACTTATGCATGCGAACTTAGGATTAAATTATCCATGGAAATATGTTTCTTACGCTTGGTTAGATTATTGCACAAATCATTTCATTACAAGTGGCATAAGTAAGGGACCATTCCGAACCCAACGGTTTGAGGTCTTCCCTTACGAGGGGTGAGTGCGGCCTTAAATCTCATTTTCCCGGTTCACACCGGGTGGCGACTCCATTATTCTCCGGTTTAGTCCCCCGCGGGCTACTCCGTACTCTCAACCGGACCGCGAGCCCAGAACAGCATGCGTCGCCCAGTTTTTGTGTCCCACAGTCTGGCGACTCCACTGGGGATAGAGAATTGGCCCCGAAATAATGTCTTGTAATATTATGATTTGAGCTTTAATTAACTGTGTTTACTGTGGGTTAAAAGGGGTTTAATCAAAGGCACTTTTAAGGCTATGTAATGGTTTGGTGTCTTCCCTCATTCACTACCTTTCTATAAGGAAAAGTTGTGAAGGCACCTAGACAATCACTTACTTGTGGCCTATTGTGATGGACTAATTTGGAAGACTCGTTGTTTATTCCTGTCACCAAGCGATAAGAGCCTAAGAGGCTAGGGTACTTAAGAGAGCCTCACTCCACCCTCCCTCTGGCGAATCTACAACGGGAAATCCATTTGACAGTCAGTCACACACCATAACTCGTTGGCACGTACTATAAGGTATAAAAAGGTGCGCTCACTTGGTCGCTCGAACCCTTGAATGGGGAGGACCTAGTTGTGGGCAATCCTTCGCCAGCGAGAGTCTTTGTCTACACTCCCGCAAACGCACAAGTATCGGGGTTGTATGGCCTATAACAACTATTTATGTGTGCTTGTGGACCATCTTCATTGGATGTAGTTGGATTTCTTGTCAGAAATGCGAACTTGTTGGGCCATTTAAACTGGGACGAGTTCGTATCCTATGATGATTGGGCCAAAAGTTTCTGAAATGTTGATGGGCCACTCTGTAGAAGTTATTTTTGTATGCTTGTGTTTGGGAACATTGTCATTTGGATCCATTCGGACCCTTTATCATGGGATATGGGCTTGTTGGGCCATTTAAACTGGGACAAGAACGTATCTTATGATGATCGGGCCAAAAGCTTCCAAAACGCCAATGGGCCATTATATGTCTGTGTTTAGGAACATTATCATTTGGATACGGTTGGACTTCTTGCCATGAGATGTGAACTTGTTAGGCCATTTAAACTGAGGCGAGTTCACTCCTATGACAGTTAGCCCAAAAGCTTTTATAATGATGATGGGCCGATTTGTGAGAAAATCTTAATGAAATGATATATTCCTTGTATTGCATGCATCTCATTCACCTCATCCACATATGTCCTGTTAACACCCTCTATGTCAAAAAGATATCATAGAGTCCTGTTGGGTAAAGGAAGAGGGAAGACTCACTAAAAGACCGGTAAAAGA
>SKCR01040111.1:0-60544 GCA_019454045.1 Zanthoxylum bungeanum | reverse complement strand
AAGTATTCCGCAACTTCCGTCGTTGTATTCACTTGATATTCATGCTTGAGTTTTGATCTTGGGACCTTGAAAAACTCCAACATGTCTATGATTTAGAATTCTGGTTTTATGAAATTGATTGTATGTGTATAAAGTAATGCAGCATCAAACTTCGAATGTAATTACAAGTATAAGTGTAGAATTAATAAGATAGTATGATAAAGTATATGCACGTGTTCATTTGTGGTAGTCTAGGGGTATGATAAATCATATATGTGTTAATGTAATCAAAGCATATTGATAATAGTATGAATTTATGGATTATTAGTTCATTAGAGATGAAAGCATGTAAGATTAGAATTCACACATTATAAATCTGTGAGTATGCTTGAATGTGTTTATGTGTATATATGACATTACGAGAAAGCATCTGCATGTGTGTGTGTGTGCGCTAAAGTTTTCAGTGGTTGAGCAAAAGATAAGAATGTTTTCAAAGATTTCAAATGTTTCAAAGAAAAACTTCAAACATTTTGAAAGACAAAATAGTTTTCAGAAAAAATTTCCTTTCGGTTTTGAGATACAGTATATGTTTTTACGGTTTCATGATATGGATTATGATTTTATGATTTTCGAGGCATTAGGTAAAACCTTACCCCAGTATGTAACTTGAGACACAGAGATGGAATTGACGGACAGAGACATGTGCACATATAGAGGACTAGGGGGACGGCGATACGTAACGCCCCTAGATCCTAGTTTATGAAACAGGATGGCGACATAGGATCGTGTACCTAATCTCTAGTTTAAACTTGGGTGGTAGCATAGATCCGCACCCCCAGTTCCAGTTTGTGGCTTGGGGGATGACGATACGTAACGCCCCAAGACCACCAGTTTTAGGGCAGGTATGACATGCTTTGGGGGACGGCGATACGTAACGCCCCAATGTCATGGGTTTGCATATCTGACTCTAGGGCGTATGGGGGGACGACGATACGTAACGCCTCCATGCGTCAGTTTTTCTACAGACACTCAGATATCGGATTTTCAGAAAATAGTTTTTAGAGTTACAGAACTCAGAGAAAGTTTTAGTTTTCAGTTTTCAGATACAAATTACAGTTTCAAATGCAGTTCTCAGTCTACAGATACAGTTTACAGTTTTGAGACACAATTTTCAGTTTTCAAATATAGGTTACAGTTTCAAACACAGTTTCAGTTTTTAGTTACAACTTTCAGAAAGAGCTCTTTAGAAAAGAAAGTTTTCCGAAGCATCGGTTTTTATAAGAGATTCAGATTTTCAATACAGAAATCATATTTCGAGTAATGTTTTCAACCAAAAGTTCTTCAGAAATGATTTTCATAAAAATATGTTCTAAAAGGCATAACATGTTGAAGTAAAGAATGATTTGCAATTTCTGCATATAAATCATGTATTCTAGTAAGTCATTTGAGATGCATATATTTGATGTTATTGCATTATGGCATTAGTAATTTTCGCATGTAAGTTTTTTAGAAAAGATTTTAAAGTAATAGTTCATAAAAGCATGACATGATTGCATCGAAAGATATATATGGCTGATATTGGTGTGTGGCATGTTTATATAGAAGAAATATTTTGTGAAATTCTAATGCATATTAGCATGATCTTATCTAAAGGTATATGTGTTAATGATGATTATGAGTTGTATGTTTACTTAAAAAAAGAACATATCAAATGATGTTAGTACATGAGGGAATGGTAACATATATATATATATATATATATATATATATATATATATATATATATAATCATGATTTGTGGTAGTGGATTAGGTAATTAACAGAATTAAGTTTTTAACAGTCAGATTTGATGATATTTCAAGACAGTAAAAGAAAGGAAGCTATTATAATTGTGCAATCTAGATTAGCTCAGAGTATACAGAGAAAAGGTAAAGAGAAGAAATAGAGTAGCACAACAGAAGTGAAATGGATCTTAACCTGTTAGTATGTAAAGTAGAACTTGACATATTTTGTATGAAGGATTAATACAGATGTAATTATTAGAAGTTAAAGTATGTAGGTGTGTGTTCAGATGAAAAGGCTAATAGCAAGTAATGCGGGAATAATGGATATAAGTTATAAAGTTATTTAGATTTGTTAATGTTTGCATGATTACTTAGTGAGTCATTATGACTCACACCACAACAGTTTGTAGTTTTGCAGGTCAGTAGCTGTCATATAGAACCAGCAGATGTTCGGTAAAGACTTTGAAGACGGCGAATCGCCCCAATTGCAGTCAAGAGAGTCTTGGGTCGAGTTATAGGTTCTCACGGCCCTTGTCTATGTATTTGCATTTGTATTTTATATGCATAAGTCATGTAATAGCTTAGTTTTATTTTGGGTTCTGGCCGGAGACCAAGTATTTGCATTTTGTTTATTGAGTTTAGGCCTGAGGCCTTGATGTTGAGATGCCGACTTGAGGTCGAGATTTATTGATTATGTTGTATTTGGATGCTGGCTATAGACTAGGTTGCATGATGTTCTGCATGCATCATGCCAAAATTTCGACAGATTTAGAGGCTTATGGAGATGGGTTTTCCTGTCTCCTGCCGGTAGCATCCTGGCCTAGGCGGGATGTTACAACAATGCACAAGTCTTTTAGAAATTTTGCATAAGATGGTATTTGTAGGATGGCATTGTTGGGTTTCTAAGTTCATCCCAAGATCAATCCAAGCATAAAATCATGTGAATACAAGAAGAAGTATAGCGGAATTATACTTACAACGAATTGATATAGGATGTGTTGATCATAAAATTTTACTTTGAGAAGGTCCTTCAAGCTCCTCTTTGAATGTTGAATCCAAGCTCCAAGCTTTGATCTTGATTCCAAGCTCTTGGGAATGGTTTCCCTATCACCTTGATTGATTCTTTGATGTGCTAGCAATGGAGATTTTACAACAAAATCACATTTCTTCCTTTAGTGACTCACGCATAAGAAGGAAAAATTTGGGAGAGAAAAATTGGCTATTGCCGTGAATGATGAGAGAAGAAAAGAAAATGTGTTGACTTGTATTTGATTTCAAAAATCAAGATATGATATACCAAAATCCAATAGTTGATATATGTCCATCAAGTCATTACATTGAGTGTTTTACAAGTTTACAACACATCATCACAACTTCACCAAATTTCATCACCAAAAAGTGATAAGAAAGACAAATGATGTGACATATGGGCCCCACTTGAATTCAAAATCTGAGTGGGCCTGCAAACACTTTCGGGCTCGGAACGAATTTTTCGTTGCGACCTAATTAAATCAAATTTAATTAAATAATTATGCCTAGCAAAATTACTAATCACGTCGCTCGTGAATTAATTCTAAATTAATTTATTCACCCGAATTAAAATCCAATTTTAATTCCGTTATGAAATCTAATTTCATTTAATATATCAAATATATTATTTTATCGATTAATTCCAAATTAATCGTTCTCTCTATTGAATTAGTATTTTATCCCAGATAAAATCTCTTGGCAATTAACCTTAAATTCATTATGTTCGAATCATACGTCATCAGTGAATCTTCGAGAAGCAACCTAAGAGATCCTTGGATATATTGGCAGTAAATCTGGTCGTCAGACTATCCGAACATGTACGTACCTCGTACTATATTTTTATCGATTAATTCCAAATTAATCGTTCTCTCTATTGAATTAGTATTTTATCCCAGATAAAATCTCTTGGCAATTAACCTTAAATTCATTATGTTCGAATCATACGTCATCAGTGAATCTTCGAGAAGCAACCTAAGAGATCCTTGGATATATTGGCAGTAAATCTGGTCGTCAGACTATCCGAACATGTACGTACCTCGTACTATATTTTTATCGATTTACGAGACATGGTTGGCTTCTAGCAAAGCACCGTGCCTACCCAATTCTCCATAAATATTCTTAATGGAATATATAATCTTTGTCAAGCATAGAATACGTAGTATTCCGTATTACGATCCAGTATCAGATGTCACATGTAAGGCCTGGGGCTGGAATAGTGTCTGCCTCGTACGAAGCATATATCGGATCACAAGTAACTAGTCTCTTTATACGGATAGTCATGACCTTGTAATGTTATCCCAATGGTTGTAACACATTAGAGTACCAATTTTGTATCCCTATGTGATCATCATCTCCATATGACTGAAGTGATACTTCCGTCTTGACATCACACCCAATATACTACGATTCTCAATAAACCCAGAAAAGGCATACGCAGAACCTGTTAAAGTCCTGGACGACCAAAACCAAAGCGTATTGATTGTCGCAAGTACTAGCGATGTAAGTCTCAGGTTAAGACCAAATACATTTACCTTGAATTGGATTCCCACAGACACATAGTCATACTACCAATGAGATTCCGAGGGGTCTATCCAGAGCGAAGCTATTTCCGTACTATTGGTAAACACAACCTCCTATCACACTTGCATAAGTATCCAATACTTAAATATATGAGAACTATGTTGTTACGCTTCCATAACACGAACAAGTGCAATACTAGTCTATTCTGTATTATCAATGTCCAGTCTCGATAATACTACGACTAGGGATATTTAATAATTAAACCTTTGTGGATTGATATCGTCTCATATCTTATAATCCGGAGCTAATCATAAGGACTTTTATCATTCATATATTTCCAAGTAATCAAATTAAAAAATGATAAAATGTAATTTCCATTGTCACATAATTAATTTGTACAAAAACCACAATGTCTTTTACAAATAGTGACGCTAGGGTCATAATTGTTCAACATGCATCTAACAAATAAATATTGACTTTCATATGTTTAAATATTTCATATCTCTCTAGGGAATGATTCAATTTCTTTGTTTTTAATACTTGAGGAAATGGAGGTGCATGAGAAAAATCATTGTCATCAACGATATGTAATTGTTCATCAACTCCTTCCTTACCCTCTGAATCTGATTTATTTTCATCTTCGTGAGGTTCAAGAATAGGATGGTGGATGACCTTACCACTGTAAAGAGTACTAACACATTTTACTTGGTCTACGTGTTAACTATCAGAACCACCATCGTGGGGGTTTTGATGACTCTTGTGGTTTGGTTGTGGTTGTGCAGGAAACTTTCCTTTCTCATTAATGGTCAATACAAATATGATTTTGGAGAAAATATCTTTCAGATCAATCAATGTTTGCACATTTTGGTTATTGATGGCTTCCTATTTTTTGGTGAATGTATGCAATGTATCCTCAAGGGTTTTTCTAGATGGTGGGGCATATGGTGTATAATTCAGGGAGTTTTAGAAATTCTAGTGTATCCGAGGAGAATATTGCAATAGTTGTGCTTGGTTATCATTCCTCCAATTGAAATTTTGATGGTTTCTCCAACAAGAATTGTAGGTTTGGGAGTATGGATTTGGATCTGGTCTCTTAAGGTATTTATTGACTTAACTTGGTCATGGAGACATTCTTGCAGGGCTGGTAAGGTTAGGCAAACTTATGTGGCATGTTCATTTAAATTACAGACATGATATGTGCCTTCTTGAACTAACTTGACATAATCACTCTTCCTCATTTCTAATGTCTCAACTTTTTTAACTAGAGATGCATATTTAGCAGAAATGTCATGGTCTTCCCTAAAGTTAAACATAACTCTACCAGATGATTGTGGTTTCACAGACGACTCATAAGTGCCAATGGTATCCTATTGTTGTACATTCTCTCCTATATGTTCTAGGTAATCTAGTGCATCTTCAGTATTTTTATCCCTGAACTCATCATTACTTATTATTGCCACTACTTGTCTACCTTAGGGTGTTAAACCCTCATAAAAGTGGGAAACCAGCCTCCATGTTTCAAACTCGTGATGTGGACAAACATTCAATATTTCTTTAAATCTTTCCCAATATTGGTAAAGTGTTTTCCTCGAATCTTGTGTGAAAGTTGTGATTCTTTTCTTAAAGGAGTGTGTCCTGTGAGGGCAAAAGAAATCTTTCATAAATTTCTCTTGTAAATCATCCTATGTTCTAATGGATCCTGACCTAAGGTTTTGCAGCCAAATTTTAGCTTTATCCTTTAAATAAAAGGGAAAAAACTTGAGTCGAATTATATTCATGCTGCAATTTTGGTATGTGCAAGTGTTACATACTTCTTCAAATTCCCTTAAGTGTTGATATGAATTTTCTGATTCTAGACCGTGGAATGTGGGTAAAGATTAGATGACACTTGGTTTAAAATTGAAACATGTTGCATCTGGGGGAAAATAATACAAGATGGTAATCTTGTCATAGTGGGATTCATGAATTGTTTGAGTGTCCTAGGATGATTAAAATCGCCATGCTAAGACTCATTTTCTTCTTGATCAACTGGATTTTCAACTCAGGAAGTTGAATTTTCATTTTGGTTCTCGGCCATTTTGACTGACGACAAAGGTGATGAAGACTCTCTATTTAATCTACTGCTAGATGATAGAGACTAATATCTCATGCAACCTAAATGCAGACTAAATGCTAAAATTTAAATATACAAATGTAATACTTACAAAAAGAAAAAATAAAAATAATAAACAAGTGAAGAAAAAACAAGTGAAGAAAAAACAAATAAAAAAATAAATGACAAAAGAAGAGAAAAAGGAAAATACAAATGTAGTGATTAGATTTTAAAACGTCATATGATTCTTATCAATTCAGATCTCAATTCAATTTCTCATTCAGCTATCCCAATCTCTCGAATTAGGTTCTCACAAAACATTATGGAAGAATCTTTAGATAGGGATGGTTCAAGAAATTCATTGGCAAAATACAAGCTATATTTTAATTGATTTTTTTATCTCATGTAACCTTGAAGAATTAATTACATGGTTTATCTTTATGTTGGATGTCTGGGTTCGGGATTCATTTAGGATCAATCAGGACATCATGGATCTACATAAATACAAAGAAGAAAGAAAATGGGATGCAGAAAATACAACAAAAAAGAAAAAAAATACAAAAGGAAAGAAAAATAATAAAATAAATAATTTATTATTCTATCTACTAAATTATATTCCTCAGTAACGGTGCCAAAAACTTGACACACTCACAAAGTGATTTTTTACTTCCAAGTATAAGAGTGTCGAAGTAATAAAATAACATGGTAAATCCGGGGTCGATCAAGAAATATATTTAGTAAATTTAAATAATAATTTGAGTAAAAATGAAAAGATTGAATTGATTGAAGTAAATAGAAAATTTTAAATTGGACTGCAATAATAAAATAACATATTGGGGTTAGAGGATCCACTTTTAATATTTCAAATTAGAAATCTTACTTTTTAAAATATATAAATTGTCATTATTATCCAATTAATTTATTTCATGAATTAATTATGCCAAAACAAATAAAACCAGTCATAAAGAATGTGATGATATTTGTCTATAACAAGTCCAGGTAGGTACTCAATTATGCTAAATAAATAAACCAGTCATATAGGCAGTAACAAAGTTTGTCAATAATTAATCCGGATTGAAATTAAATATTAATCATTAGATTATAATTTATATATTATAATATAAGTGAGATTAATCAATATTTTCATATTAAAAGCTTCACCATTTACCCCATCATGACAAAATTAGCTACTCATGATTGAATGAAAACACACATAATTTTATTACTCAAAGAAAAAATTACAAGAAAGCAAAAATAAACACACAAGAGCTGAAACTCAATAAATTTTCAGAGAGAATTGTAGAAATCATACTGATTTTCTAAGATTCTAAGCACCCATATTTATAGTAGAGGGCTCAATCCGTTATCGAAGTAAAAAGTAGGGCCAAAATTTTAAAAATTACGCAAGGCTAGAATTTCTTAAATTTTACATTGTTAGAATATCATTTTAAGTTTCTAGCCTAAAAAATCAAAGTATTATTTCACCTGCATAACAAAAAAAATAACAATAAAAAAAATATAAAACATAAATTTAATTGTTGTTTCACAAATATGTTAAATTAAGGTGATTAATGAAACTACAAGTATAAATGTGTACTTTTAATAAATGTGTACTTTTTAGTGATCATCAACGTTAATTTAATAATAATTATCTGACCTAACACTGCTTCATTAAAACCTTGGCAATAAAATCACCGGGAAAAAATTGTCACATCTTAGTTTACCCAAGACGTGATCGGTAAAAGACGGCGTTACCGTCTCCCTGAGCCTCGTGACATGAACATGGGTGATGTGTCATGATTTATAACTGAACTATCTATCCTGAATAGATGTATGACCTGTTGGGGCAGTTGTGGGACCACTAGATTTGATCGGTATCTCATGCAACGAAGTGTGTATAACCCATGGATATCAAGCATGGTGTATTTTTAAATTATTTTATGAAATATTATATTTTGTTATAAGTATATAGGAAAAAATCGGGATCGAATTGGAGTTTGGAAACTCTGAAACGAAGAAAATAAAGTTTCAGCGCTCATGGGTAGCAGCTCTCGGCGTGTCGCGATGCACAGGCTTGGGAGTCACAACGCCCAATCTGTGAATGCTTGGAGTCGTGACGCGTAATGGTGAGCATCGTGACACCCACAGATCTGAGAGCTGAGTGTCGCGATGCTTGAGATCCGAGTCGAGACACTGTCTTGTGTAAAATATTGGCAGAGAGTAAATTTGCATTGAATCCAATTCAAAACGCTTCCTTTTTTTCCAAACACTTCAATACACCTAAATTCGATTTTAACATCAAAACCAACATCAACACATGTTAGTACATATATATATATATATTTATTTTTAATCAAAACATAAACTAAAATAGAATCCCACAATAAAGTGACTCATGAACAATTCTAGGCTACTCAAAGGTGGTCAAGTGATTCTAGAATTGTAGGCATAACTCCAAGCTAGCATCTAGAGTTCCAAACTCCAATTTAATGTTCCATGTCTAACATGAACATTTTGACCAAATCACAAGCATATTATGTTTATGCTTCCAAAACATTTATACACAATTCATTAGCCTAATTTTAACATCAAGCTATGTTATTATGTATCCAATACATAATACATCACTATATGCTTCATTAATGTAAACAACTTACTAATGAAAATATAGCTTTAGAGAAGATCAAACTTACCTAGTAAGCTTGATTCCAAGATCCAATCTTGATTCCAAAACTAGCAAACTTGATTACAAGATATAATCTTATTCTTCTTGTTGAAATATTATAGAGAACTTCCAAAGCTCCTCTAAATATTTCTTTTACTCAGGCTAATATCTATAATACTTGCTTGCATGTGCTTTCTCAAGCTTAATTAAAAGTTGCTCAAGCTTGTCTTTTATAGTGAAGCTTATGTAATTTTTAATTAATAAAAGTTATAATCAACTTTTAGGTGGGCTTAATCCAATTTGTCCAAATATGCATAATTAGGTGTGACCAATCACCTTTGTCTACCACTTTGATTTAATCCAATTAAATATAGACAAAGTTTTACTAATTGATTAGTTCAATGTCTACCATTTTGATTTAATACAATTAAATCAAACCAAATACACATATTAATACATATTTTATAATTTCTAAAATATCCTGCAATGGTAGAGATATTTATGAAATTATAATAAGGACCTTGTGTGATTTTGGATTAATCCCATTGGGTCAAAGTAAATAATTTGATAATTATAGTATCAAATATTATTTATTATCAAACATTATCGTCTATCCAAGTGCTCAACGAGTACACTTCATATTGTGGGACTCTCTAAGTTCAGACACGTTCTTTATATAAGCCTAGCTTATATGTATGTAATTCGTCCTCCTCCGAATTCGTGAAGAACACCAACGACTTTTCTGAACTATACAAATCGAGGTCATCACATATGTTTAACAATCCCTACATCGTAGGCTATCCGAGTTGTGCTTAGGAAACATAGATTGCACTGTTACGTTTCTGAGTCGCACATCTCATAATGCTGACATGTCCACGATTCTGTACAACTAATCATAACACCATTTATGATACATGCGATCAACCCTAGGTGATCGGATTTGGTCAAAGTCTTATGAATCGTGATTTACTCACATGGATACCTAAACCCCTTATGGTACACATATGGGCCGACGTATCATATCTTGATACGAACTTGATTAACAAGTGCATAAGTCCACACCAAACGAACATTTAGCGATTGGACCATAAAAAGTCTATGACTTATATGACATCAAAGTATGGAGAATCACACACAAAATCAATGGTATCCTATAATCAAAGGATCACATATGCTACTCTACTCGAGGGAATTCCTATTAACGGTGGTGTGTAATTCCAACTATTACGAATCACATGTGAGTCATTCAAGATTCGCTCTAATGAATAACCACATGTCTATACGAGCTTTCCTTGCTCACGGTACATCGAGTTAAACCATTGGAACTCTAATTCCAATATACAAAATGTGTTAGTCTTCTAGGTGATAGGAATTTAACTGTATTTCAAAACCAATGACTATGAATATCTACATTAAGAATAATTTATAATAGTAATATTATCCCAATATATGACCACCTAGTGCCTAGTATTATTATATGACTATTCTAAGGTTAATGTCATTTTTCATCATATTTATATATCAAACTAATATGCATAATGACATTACCATTAACAAGGTTGAAACGAAAATATAGTTATTTTATTAATAAATAATGAAATATATTATACAATACATTATTCGGATTTGCTCTTCAAGCTCCAACTCAAACATAACCACTATACAATGCATATGAATTACATGAAAACATACTTTATAGATCATTCTATATACATGCATACATAATTTGGCATCGTGGCCTTACTTAGATAATATGTAAATATACGAACCCCGGATGCTGTGAACGTAGAGAATGATCCTAATGAATACGGTTGATATCCATCATCTCCAAAGTTTTTCCTTTGCATGCATAAATTTCTACAACGTAAAACTGAAAATGGAGAAGTAAGTCAAATTAACGACCCAGTGAATAAATGTTAAAAATGAAAGTAAAACGTAAAGGTACATGATTTGGTGCTAATGTTGAACAAGTTCCTCTTAGAGAAATTATGGATGTTGTTCGACCTGCTAGTCTCTAGTTTCTCTAAAAATCCCGATTAAGAAGTACATTGTTAAGAATTATCAGAAGAAGAACTCGGTTCAAAAGGACATTGTTAGGAAATGTTCAGAAGAAGAACTCGGTTCAGAAGGACATTATTAAGAATTGTTCAGAAGAACAGCTCGGTTCATAAGGATATTGTTAAGAATTGTTCAAAGATGTTAAGGAATATATTTTCATAAGAACCTCTCTTAAAGTGACCGTTAAAGAGTTGTAAGATGGGCAGTAGATCCCCTTAATATGAATAAGACTTTCTTTTTTCTTAAATATGAGCTTGTTCATTAATGCTTGTTTATTATTTAAATGGGAAATGCATGTTTAATATTATTGTGAAAATACTCGTGATCGGAATGCATGAATGGATGCAAATCACATGGGAGAAGCGTGCACCCCGCGACACGTTAGTCCTTAGTGTTATTATCAAACCCCCGGGCTGGAACGTTAACACCCAATGACTTGCATCTTTGAGGAATGATTATAGCATGAAGGCCTGCATGGCGTTTGGCACCTTATGTATCTATAGCATGCTCGGTGATCGAGTCGGCTTGGTGTTTGGTACCTCAAAGTAATCATAGCATGTATAGATGGCTAGTGACTTCAGTACTATGGTACCTTCGGGTTTGCATAGCATAGGGAAGGTGATTAACCCTTGGCATTTTCCTCACATAATCGGTGTTGGGTTTCTAAAGTCAAACCAAGATCATATTAAGTATAAAATGGTGTGAATCAACAAAGTAAGATAGTAAAAAGTACTCACTTTGATCGGATAAGGATGTGTAGACAAAAAAACTTTTGCCTTTATTGAAGTTGCTCCAAGCTTCTTCTTTGATGTATGTTGAGCTTCCAAGCATGTTCTTGAATTCCAAATTCAAGGTTTCGTGTCTCTAACACCTTTGTATGACTCTTTTGATGTGCTAGCATTGATAATTTTTGAACTAAAAATCAAAGGAAAAATGAACCCTAGGTTCACGCCCAATGAAGAGAGAAAAGCATGAAGTTCATGCCCAAGTGAGGAGTTGGGAGAGAGAGAGTGATTTTGTGTAATGTGTTTTGATTTTCCAAAAATCAAATGATATATCAAAATCAAATATTTTGTAAAAGTCAATCAAACTTGACACTTGTGAAAGAAACAAGTGTTGGTTTCTATTAAGGTCCCAAGATCAATAATAAGCATGAAATAAGTGTGAATAATAACGACGAAGTTGCGGAATACTTACATCAATGGTTGAGCGACGCTTTGATAAACAAAATTTATTTCTTTTCTCCTTGACAGTCCACGGCAGTGAGCAGTCCATGCTTCTCCATTTTCTATTTTTGAGCTCCTCGAACAAGCTCCAAGCTTCGTTAAACGATTCCCGGCTCATGGGTGAACTTCCATATCACTTTCGTAAGACTATTTGAGTGCTAGCACTTGATGTTTTTGCCACAAAAACACCATGGATCCTCCTTCACTGTCACGATAGTTCACTGCCAAAACAAGAAGAAAAATGCCCGCCATGGGCGTGAGAGAGGGAGAGGAATTGGAAGAGAGAGATGTGTGATTGGTTGTTGAAAAAGTGTATATCATTTTCTTATATATTTTCCAAAAATAAAACAAATGATTTACCAAATATTCCAACAACCTTGAGTGTTCCACACTCTAACATCAACATCCAACACTATTCACTTCGTTCAATCCATCAAGTGTCAAGATGTCATATCACTTAAAGTGACTAACGATTTGACACTTGACGCGACTAATGATTTGACGCTTGATTTGACTTACGTGCCGCACTCGAATTCGAAATGCGAATGCTCTCGCAAATAATCTCGGGCTCGGGTTCGCTAATTCCAAATTAATGAATTTTCCATTGCGTCGTAATTAAATCTTATTTAATTAATTAATCATGCCAAGCATAATTACTATTCACGTCGCTAACGAATTAATTCTAAATTAATTCGTTCGCCCGAATTAAAATATAATTTTAATTCTATGTCGAAATCTAATTTCGTTTAATATATCGAATATATTAATTTACCAATTAACTCCAAATTAATCGTTATCTCTCATTTATTAATATTTTATCCTAGATAAAATATCTCCGTAATTAATCCCAGATTAATTTTCTTTCTCTTCTAATTAATCCCAGATTAATTAAAGTGCGAGTCATACATCATCGGTGAATATTTGGGAAGCGACCCATGAGATCCCCGGATATGTTGGCAGTAAATTCGGTCATCGGACTAACCGAATACGTAAGTACCTCGTACTACGTTTTATTAATTTACAAGACAAGGTTGGCCTCTAGCAAAGCGCCATGCCTTCCCAATTCTCCGGAAATATTCTTACATGAATAAATGATCTGTATCAGGCGTAGTATTCGTGGTATTGTGTATGTCGATCCAGTATCGGACTGTCACGTACTAGGCCTGGGGCTGGAGCCGTGTCTGCCCCGTACGAAGCATATGTCGGATGTCTGGTAACTAGTCTCTATAATCGGATGAACATGACCTAGTCATATCATCCCGATGACTGCAGTACTTAAGAGCACCAGTACCGTATCCTACGTGACATCATCTCCACTATGACTGGAGTGATACTTCCGTCTTGACATCACACCCAACACACTACGATTCTCAATATACCCAGCATAGACGTACACAGAACCTGTTAAAGCCCTGGATGACCGCAACCAAAGTATATTGATTGTCATAAGTATTAGCGGTGCAAGTCCGAGGTTAAGACCAAATACACCTACCCTGATTTCGGACTTCCATAGACACATAGTCATACTACCAATGGAATTCCGAGGGGGTCTATCCAGAGCGAAGCTGTTTCCCATACCATCGGTGAAACATAACCTCCTACTACACTTACATCAGTATCCTATACCCAAATATATGAGAACTATGTCGTTATGCCCTCACAACGCACACAAGTGTAATACTAGTGTTTTATGTATTTATCGATGTCCAATCTCGATAATACTCTGACTATGGATATTTAATGATTTATCCTTCGTGGACTGATATTGTCTCATATAATTCTTAATCCTGGAACAAATCATAAGGACCTCTCATCATTTATACAGCTAGGTGATTTAATCACAAATGATAAGAGTGCAATCTCCTTTGTCACATAGTTAATTTGTACAACAACACCATGATCTGTATAAATAGTGACGCTGTGGGTCATAACTATCCAACAATCTCCCACTTGGCCTATATGTCTAACACCCGAACTATGTACGGTTCGCTCAAATTATTGAGGAAAAGTTTTCATCAGCGGATTTGCATGGTTATCATCTGATGTGATTTATTTGATCATCACATCGTCATGATGTATGATCCGAACGAATCAGATGACTATCGAAGTATGTATCTGGATCGTTGATGAGACCATTAATTCTTTAGCCTATGCTGAAGCCTAGCTCAGCTGCTAACAGAACTATATCTAATCTAATTAGATTTATTATTGACCCAGATGACTTGTATTGCTGCCTCAGCTGCAGCAATTACCCGTATTTATTGTTTATTTGGTAACAGTATCTTGCTTGGAAGATTTACAGCTCACTGTTCTGTTATTCAAACTATATAGTACCGTTTGCGACTTTTAGTCATTTTATCGGTTTAGGAAACTTGCAGTAGTGATCCCAGTCACTTTAAGTTCTCCTTCTCCACAGATTAAGACAGCATCCTTAGTTCTCTAAGATACTAAGAATGTTCTTAACTTCAATCCAGTGACTATCACTTGGATTGGCCTGATTGTGAATCCATATGCTCAAAGCGTATGAGACACCAGGTCATGTACATTTTTCAATGTACGAGTTTCTTGGAGAGTTTTCTAGAAAGCCTAGCTTTCACCGATAGTAATTTTATGGGAATATCATTTCCAAGAAATGACGTATTATCATTATTTATAGGACAGCCGCTGTCAGTGCACTCCCACTAACCTCCTTTTATACACAAGAATTATTTTATTTTGAATTAAATCATAAACTATTATGCTTTCATCAAAATATTAATCCATAGAACCTAATGCTTGCTTCAATCCAAACATGGATCAATAACCCGCAAACCTTGTTTGTTAGTTTCGGTACGACAAACCGTCAGGATGTTGTAAACATCCTCCAAAAGGTTTCCTTCTCAGGAAAGCGATTTTCCCGTTAAGCTGCCATATTTCATACATGAAACATGCAGCATCAGCAAGCATTCTCCAAATGGATTTACCGTGGCAACATTTAAAAGGTTGAATCGTAATCAACAAAATGTTGGTAACGATACATTTCCGCTAAAAGCCTAGCTTTATACGTTGGTATGTTGCCTATCCATGTATGTCTTCCTTGAAGACTTATATAGTACCAATAGGCACAATACCTTGCGGTACATCAACTAGTATCCAAACTAAGTTGATATACATGGAATCCATTTCGGATTCATATGGCACTTTGCCATAAAAGGGAGTCGATACCTTATATCACTACCTCTTACGTAGTCAGTTGGTATTCCTCAATAAGATAGACATCTTTATGAGGTGAGATCAGAAACCCATACCTTAGGTTGTTTTCTAACTCTCTCCGACATACACGGTTCTTGTGTATTCGAAGATTATTGGTAATAGTTTCATCCTTGATGAAACTATTTATGTTCCATTAAGATTCGGTGCCTGGGATAGTATTACTCCGATTTTCATCGAGTTTTACTATCCTCCCATTTACCACTGCATATCGGTATTCCCCTTAGGAAAACCGCATGGTGAGCAACAATCTAATTGTTCTCAAGTGAGATGTATAAGTACAATACTTATGGTATCCCTAGGATAACCTTACAATTGGCACTTATCCAATCTGGGTTCTAGTTTGGTATCATCCAAACATATGCCTAGCATACCCAAATATATAGGAATGTGAAACCCGGTTTCTTTCCCGTTCATATCTAATATGAAATCGTCAAACAGAATTTAATGGAACCTTATTCTAAATAAGTTCTGCACTGTTAATGTTTATCCGTTGAAGGAAAAGGTAGCTCAGAGTGACTCATGATTAACCTTATCATGTCTAACAAAATACGATTACTCAGTTCGGACACATCGTCAAATTGACGTGTTCCGGGAGGAGTCCTCATTTGAAAGAATACTATACTCTTTCAAGTATTTAAGAAACTTATCGCTTAAGTATTTTCTATTACGGTCTTACCGTTACGGCTTTAATACTTTAGCCGATCTGTTTGTCTATTTCGTATCAAAATTTTAAAAGTTTCTGATTTTTGTGTTCTTCAAAAGAAACGCATAACCATAACGAGATGCCACATCCATAAAGGTCACGAAATATTCATGTCCATCTCTAGCCTAGCTAGACATGGGCCCACTTGCTTCACTATGAACTAGGGTTAACAGATTGGTGGCATTAGCACTTTTACTAAGTAAATAGTGTTTTAGGCACTTTGCCCAATAAACTAGATTCGTATGCTTTATTTGATTGGAGTCAAAACAGTCCAGGTACCCACTCTTCGAAAGTGTGGATATACGAGTCTTGTTTCATTGTGTCCCAGACAACAATGCCACAATATGTTTCTTCTGATCAAATCAGTTTGAGCTATTTGTTTGTCATATTATATGTTTGAGATTTATTTATATTCAAAATATAAATATTGTTATTCACATCTAATTAGTACATCTCAATATCAGCTTTATACAATAAAACACTTTAGTGTTCTAGAATATAAAGGTTCACCCGCAGCGGGCTAAACATTGATATAGAGATAATGTTTCTAGTCAAACTAGTTACATTATAACAGTTCCCAATTTAGGTACGTGCCCGAAGGTAGTTCCTAAACTTAGGTATCTACGCTTAAAACAGCGACTTTCGTCTCGTTTCCAAGCCGCAAATTAAATCTCAATTGAGGTCAGTATCCTGCTCATAGCAGATTCTGAACATCAATATAAATTTATGTCATACTAAGTATCTAAAATCCAATTTTAATACTAGCAGTGAATATATTTATGACAAACATATTTAAAGTCAGAGCCTTGCTCGTCTTCAATTCCTTCATGTCTGTTTTTTCCAAACGGCAGTCATGCTTCCGCGATTCCCGTTTGCTACAATTTAGGTAGACATTTTGGGATATGTCCATTATCTTCCCAGAAGATTATAATGATATTGCCTTTGCCTTTTTCAACATTCCAGAAGCCTTTGGCCAAGCCTTGGCCTTTTAGAATATCGAAGTAAGGTGCGCATTGCGCTACTTGCCTAATTGCAAACTTTGACTTTATCTCCTTGAGAATAGTCATTAACTCTCCAAGAGTTATTTATTGCAATTTTGTACTTCTAAAATCTAAACATAGATTTATAAAGATCCTTCAATTTCATTATCATACTTTAAGGATCTAATCCTTAGTTCTGATCAAGAATTAAGGAGTCTACTGCGACAAGTTTAATGGATTAAGCACTTAAGTTATCATCACATAAATCTTCCAAAGATTATGCTCTACTATTGCTTAACTCCAGGCTTAGGCCTAATATGTTATTTTATCAAATACAGTAACTTATTAGTTTGCAGGACCATCCTGAAATTTATTCCCAATTTGAAAATTAAACCATTTAAATACATTTTCCATAGGATTATGTATTAAATGTCAATCTTTCAATTACATCTTGATTCTAATAGTCTAACTATTTAATCAACGATTTAGGTATTATTTATTATAATGATTACAATAGTCCAACTATTTAATCAACTATAATTTAATAGATTAAAATCAATTATATTGATTACTATAATCCAATTATAAAATCAACTATAAATGAATAGTTTGAATACAGTCCAACTGTTAATTAAAACAACGATTTAAATATTAGTCCAACTAACATTTAATTTATAACGACGAATGATATTTGTTTGAGCGCGTATGACAAGTAATTAAACGAATATTGCAAATTCAATTCTTGCCTCCCACTATTTTTTGACGAGCCTCTAACCCTCTGTCGAGTACTCGGGAAACCGTGTTTCCTAGTGGGCTAGGATCCCGTTAAATATCACACAATCTTGACTTTGGCCAACAAATTGTATGATAATTAACTAGGTAGATCTCTAAGATCAATTGGATCCAATCCAATTCCTAGATCCGGTAGGGGGACATCTAAGTCCAAAACATATATCTCATATATGCCAATACATCCAATGTATTACCTAACCTTTTTCCTTTGAATCAACTAAACCTTGGCTTTGGCACAACAAGCTTAGTGATCCCAGTTAAGCGCGACCCATTGACCATGGAAAGCTTCGTAATCAATGTCGATGGACAAGAAGTGGTCTTGACTTTGGCCAACAAACCATAACTTGGTCAAGACAGTAATATGGAACAAAGCCTTCGTGATTCAAACACATCCTCGATGGACAAAGGCCTTGACTTTGGCCAACAAGCCAATGCCAGTCTCGGATCTTGAGTGAGAATCACTCAATGGAAGGAAAGACGCTTAATATTTTGCGAGGTTTTTCGAGTGCAAATTGGCAACCAATTTATTATCTTTGTTAATGTCTCATCATCATACACCCTTAAACATGCATTCTAAACACATAATAAAGCGCATATGAAAAATAATAATGATATGCGGATGAATACTTTACACATTGATCCTAGATCAAATCTCTCTCTTTCTCTCTCCCACTGGCACATGTATCACTTCTACCCGTTACATTACACTTTTAAAGAAACCTCATTGGCATTGAGGGGAATAAGTGAGAAGATAATATAAAGAATATGGGGTGATAAGGCTGGACACGCAGGTCCAATTAATAAATTAAATTTATTATAATAATTTCTAAAATTCTCCCACCCATCTAATATCCATCCGATATACATTATTCATGCATCGCAACCACGTATTCACACAAGCATGTTATCAATCAATCTAATCAAATTAATTAATCTGATAATTAGTGACCATCCAATGTTCAAACAACGATTTGATTTTGCGCGAGTCAAACTCGTTTTGCGAATAAGTACTCAAAAAATGAATTCTCGAATTAAATTAAACTACATCATTAAATCCATTTAATATGCATTCAATTCTAATTCGCTATTTAATTCCAAATTAAATACTACACTTTATTAATAAACCTTTACGACTTAAATTCCAAATTTAATCGTTACGGGTCTCAAAGCCCGTTTAACGTCCAACGTCAATTTAATTGAAGTCCAATGGACTTTTAATTAATTTCTCAAGGCATGGACTTTTTGTCAACTCGGGTCAAACCGAATAACCAAAATCTAATCCGGGAATTACCCTATAAGCCTAGAAATCAATTTAGGCCCAATTAAACTTTAAAGGTTCATTAGTCGCATTTGGGCTTAATGGAAGTGGTTTTGGGCCTAATTGGATCCAAGCAATTTTGCCTAAACCCAACTTTGTACAACAAAGCCCAATAAGCCCATTTACAACACTTAAGCCCAATTTAATTAAATTCAAAATCCAATTTCATATTTAATTAAACTAAAGTGTATAACATAATTAACTACTTAAGTCAACATTCTAAAACGTCGATTAGCCTAATTAATCATGCTCATTATCATCATCACATGTCCAATATATTTTGATTAAAATCAAACCCAATTACATGCTTTAAGTCTCGACCAAGGAAGGGATTTGTGTCCGATTTGAATTCAGTCCAATTAATTCCACAACCGACATTAAATTACATTCCCGAATGATTTCCAACACTTTCAATGATCAAAAATCAAAAATCCAAGACAATAAGGGCTAGTTGTATTCGGCCAACACCAAATATTTGGTGAAAAATGTTCCAAATAATTTTTATTCAAATTGATCCAATCAATCTTAAATTAAAACACATTTAAGCATATTCATTCATCCAATTTCACAAAATCATGCTCAAAATGATTTTACCCAAATTTTAAGCCCTAAATTTTTCATGCTCAAACCTTGCTTTGATACCATTGTTGGTTTCTATTAAGGTCCCAAGATCAATAATAAGCATGAAATAAGTGTGAATAACAATGACGAAGATGCGGAATACTTACATCGATCGGTTGAACGACGCTTTGACGCATAAAATTTATTTCTTTGCTCCTTGACAGTCCACGGAAATGAGCAGTCCATGCTCCTCCATTTTCTATTTTTGAGCTCCTCGAACAAGCTCCAAGCTTCGTTAAACGATTTCCGGCTCATGGGTGAACTTTCCTATCACCTTCGTAAGACTCTTTGAGTGCTAGCTCTTGATGTTTTTGCCACAAAACAGCAAGGATTCTCCTTCACTGTCACGGTAGTTCACTGCCAAAACAAGAAGAAAAATGCCTCCATGGGCGTGAGAGAGGGAGAGAAATTGGAAGAGAGAGGTGTGTGATTGGTTGTTGAAAAAGTGTATATCATTTTCTTATAAATTTTCCAAAAATAAAAAAATGATTTACCAAATATTGGCTTTCAAAAAGTCAAATAAATTGAATCCAACAACCTTGAGTGTTCCACACTCTAACACCAACATCCAACACTATTCACTTCATTTAATCCATCAAGTGTCAATATGTCATATCACTCAAAGTGAGTAACGATTTGACACTTGATGCGACTAATGATTTGATGCTTGATTTGACTTGCGTGCCGCACTCGAATTCGAAATGCGAATGCTCTCACAAATAATCTCGGGCTCGGGTTTGCTAATTCCAAATTAACGAATTTTCCGTTGCGTCGTAATTAAATCTAATTTAACAATTAATCATACCAAGCATAATTACTATTCACATCGCTAACGAATTAATTCTAAATTAATTCGTTCACCCGAATTAAAATCTAATTTTAATTCCACGTCGAAATCCAATTTCGTTTATTATATCGAATATATTAATTTACCGATTAATTCCAAATTAATCGTTATCTCTCTTTTATTGATATTTTATCCTAGATAAATATCTCTGTAATTAATCCCAGATTAATTTTCTTTCTCTTCTAATTAATCTCAGATTAATTAAAGTGCGAGTCATACGTCATCGGTGAATCTTTGGGAAGCGACCCATGAAATCCTCGGATATGTTGGTAGTAAATTCGGTCGTCGGACTATCAGAACACGTAAGTACCTCGTACTACGTTTTACCGATTTACAAGACAAAGTTGGCCTCTAGTAAAGCGTCATGCCTTCCCAATTCGGTACTAATCATATGGACTTTTATCATTTATGTATCTTGGTAATCCAATTACAAATAATAAAAGAGCAATTTCCTTTGTCACATAGTTTATTTGTATAATAACACCATGTTTTGTACAAATAGTGATGTTATGGGTCATAATTATCCAACAATCTCCCACTTGGCCTATAGCCAATCATTCAAGTGTCTTTTTGCTGAGAAACAGCTTTCGTCAGCGGATTTGCAAGGTTATCATCTGATGCGATTTATTCGAACATCAAATCGCCATGATGTATGATCTTACGAATCGGATGAAATAGTTGAAGTACATACTTGGATCATTGATGAGACCGTGGTTCCTCAGCCTGTGTTGTAGCCTAGCTCAACTGCTAACAGAACTACTCCTAATCTAATTAGGAATTTTATATATCCAAAATGCTTCTTATGCTGCCACAGCTGCAGTAATATTTCGCTTTTGTTGTTTATTCGGCAACAGTATCTTGTTTGGAAGATTTCCAACTCACTGTTCCATTAATCAAACTATACAGTACCCTTATCGCGACATATAGTCATTTTTATCGGTTTGAAAACTTGCAGTAGTGAACCCAGTCACCTCAAGTTCTCCTTCCCATAGTTTAAGAAAGCATCCTTAGTTCGTCTAAGATACTTAAGGATTTTCTTAACATCAATCCAGTGACCATCATCTGGATTGGCCTGATTGTAACTTCATATGCTCAAATTATATGAGATACGTGGTCGTGTACATATATTTCAATGTACGAGTTCTCGGAGAATGCCAATAACTTTTAGATCTATCCCAATAGATCCTTATTCCTAGAATAAAGGTTGCATCTCCCAAGTATTTCATGGAGAATTTTAATGAAAGCCAAGCTTTCACCGATTGTATTATGGGAATGTCATTTCCAAGAAATGACATGTCATCATTATATAGGACAATCATTGTCAGTGCGCTCCCACTAACCTTCTTATATACACAAGAATTATCTTCGTTTTGAATTAAATCATATACCATTATGATCTTATCAAAATGTTAGTTCCAAGAATGCAATGCTTGCTTCAATCCATAAATGAATTGAGTTAACTTGCAAACCTTATTGCATGTGTTGGTACGAAAAAACCGTCAGGATATTGTAAACATTCTCCAAAAGGTTTCCGTTTAAGGAATGCGATTTTGACGTTCAGTTGCCATATTTCATAAATGAAACATACAGCATAAGCAAGCATTATCCAAATGGATTTAACCATGGCAACTGATAAAATATTGATAACAATACCTTTTCGCTACAAGCCTAGCTTTGTACGTTTATATATTGCCATCCATGTTTGTCTTCCTTGAAGACTCATATAGTACCAATAGGCACAATGCCTTCAAGTACATCAACCAATATCCAAACTTGGTTGGTATACATGGAATCCATTTTGAACATCATGGAACTTTACCATAATAGAGAGTCGATACCTTGTATCACTTTATCACACGTAGCCGGTTCGTGTTCCTCAATAAGATTAACATCTACATGAGGTGAGATCAGAAACTCATACCTCCCAGGTTGTTTTCTGACTCTCTCTGACTTACGCGGTTCTTGTGTATTAGAAGATTATTGGTACAGTTTCATCCCTAATAAACTGTTTGTGTTCCATTAAGGAATCAGTGTCTGGAATAGTAATACTCCGATTTTCATCGAGTTTTACTTTTTTCCCACTAACCACTGCATACAGGTATTCCTCTTAGGAAAACCGCATGGAGAGCGACAATTACATTGTTCTCTTGTGAGTTGTATAAGTTCTATACTTTGGTTTCCCTAGGACAACCCATAAATTAGGCACTTATCCAATTTGGGTTTTAGTTTGGTATCATCCAAACATATGCCCAGCATTCCCAATCTTCAGGAATGAGTGTTTCTTTTTTGTTCATATCTAATATGAAGTCTGTCCAACAGATTTTCATGGAACCTTATTCAAAATAAGTATTGTATTGTTTAATGCGTATCCCTAGAAGGAAAATGATAGCTGAGAGCGACTCATCATTAACCTTACCATGTCCAACGAAGTTCGATTTCTCAGTTCGGACACACCGTCAAATTGAAGTGTTCCGGGAGGAGTCCTCTATGAAAGAATACTATGTTCTTTTAAATAGTAGAGAAACTTATTACTTAAGTATTTTCATCACGGTCCAATCGTGATGTTTTAATATTCTTGTCGGTCTGTTTGTATACTTCGTGTCGAAACTCTTTGAATTTATCAAAAGTTTCTGATTTATGTTTCACAAGAAATACATAACCATAACGCGATGCCACATCCGTAAAGGTTTTGAAGTGTTCATTGTTGGTTTCTATTAAGGTCTAATAAGCATGAAATAAGTGTGAACACATATCAACGAAGTTGCAGAATACTCACATCGATCGGTTGAGCGACGCTTTGATGAATAAAAAAAACATTTTCCTCTTGCTAGTGCATTCGGTAGTGGGCTGAAAACTGTCCAGAATTTTTAGTTTTGTTTCATCATTTGAAGCTCCAAGCTTTCGTCAAACAGTTCCCGGCTCATGGGTAAACTTCCCTATCACCTTCGCATGTCTCTTGGAGTGCTAGCTCTCTTGATTTTGCCACAAAATCAAGCACTTTTGGCTTCCTATAGCTCACGGTTTCTGGGCAGAAACCAGTGAAGAAATTGCCCCAAGGCGTGAAAAGATGGAGAGGAAATGGAAGAGAGAGATGTGTGATTGATTGTTGAAAAAGTGCATATCATTTTCTTATATATTTTCCAAAAATAAAACAAATGATTTACCAATATTTGGCTTTCAAAAAGTCAAATAAATTAATTCCAACAATCTTGAGTGTTCCACACTCTAACATCAACATCCATCACTATTCACTTCATTCAATCCATCAAGTGTCAAGATGTCATATCACTGAAAGTGACTAACGATTTGACACTTGATGCGACTAATGATTTGATGTTTGATTTGACTTGCGTGCGGCACTCGAAGTCAAAATGCGAATGCATTTGCAAATAATCTCGGGTTCGTTAATTCCAAATTAATGCATTTCCGTTGCGTCGTAATTAAATCCAATTTAATTAAATAATCATGCCAAGCATAATTACTATTCACGTCGCTAATGAATTAATTCTAAATTAATTCGTTCACCCGAATTAAAATCCAATTTTAATTCCGCGTCAAAATCCAATTTCGTTTAATATATCAAATATATTAATTTACCGATTAATTCCAAATTAATCGTTATCTCTCTTTTATTGATATTTTATCCTAGATAAAATATCTCCGAAATTAATGCTAGATTAATTTTCTCTCTCTTCTAATTAATCCAAGATTAATTAAAGTACGAGTCATACGTCATCGGTGAATCTTTGGGAAGCGACCCATGAGATCCCCAGATATGTTGGTAGTAAATTCGGTCGTCGGACTATCCGAACACGTACGTACCTCGTACTATGTTTTACCGATTTACAAGATAAGGTTGGCCTCTAACAAAGCGTCATGCCTACCCATTCTCCGGAAATATCCTTACAGGATTAAAAGATTTGTATCAGGCGTAGTATAGGTAGTATTGCGTATTTCTATCCAGTATCGGATGATCACGTGCTAGGCCTGGGGCTGGAAATGTGTCTGCCCCGTACGAAGCACATGTCAGATGTCTGGTGACTAGTCTCTATAATCGGATAAACCTGACATTGTCATTTTATCCTGATAGCTGCAACATTTAAGAGAACCAGTCCCCGTATCCTACGTGACCATCATCTCCACTATGACTAGAGTGATACTTCCATCTTGACATCACACCTAACACACTACGATTCTCAATATACCAGCATAGGCTTACACAGAACCTGTTAAAGCCCTGGAAGACCGCAACCAAAGTATATTGATTGTCGCAAGTATTAGCGGTGCAAGTCTCAGGTTAAGACCAAATACACCTACCCTGATTTCGGACTTCCATAGAAACATAGTCATACTACCAATGGAATTCCAAAGGGGTCTATCCAGAGCGAAGCTGTTTCCCATATCATCGGTGAAACACAACCTCCTATTACACTTGCATGAGTATCCAATACCCAAATATATGAGAACTATGTCGTTGTGCCCTCACAACGCGCACAAGTGCAATACTAGTCTTTTACGTATTTATCGATGTCTAATCTCGATAATACTCTGACTATGGATATTATTGAATTATCCTTCGTGGACTGATACTGTCTCATATCATTCTCAATCCAGGAACAAATCATAACGACCTCTTATTATTTATACATCTAGGTGATTAAATCACAAATAATAAGAGTGCAATCTCCTTAGCCACATAGTTAATTTGTACAACAACACCATGCTCTGTACAAATAGTGACGCTGTGGGTCATAATTATCCAACAATCTCCCTCTTGGCCTATAGCCAGTCACTCGAGTGTATTACACCCGAACTATATACGGTTGGCTCAAACTGCTGAGGAAAGGTTTTCGTCAGCGGATTTGCATGATTATCATCTGATGCGATTTATTCGATCATCACATCGCCATGATGTATGATCCGAACGTATCAGATGAATATCGAAGTATGTATCTGGATCGTTGATGAGACCATTAATTCTTTAGCCTGTGCTGACGCCTAGCTCAGCTGCTAACAAAATTATATCTAATCTAATTAGATTTGTTATTGACCCAGATGGTTTCTATTGCTGCCTCAGCTGCAGAAATTACCCGTATTTGTTGTTTATAAGACAATAATATCTTGCTTAGAAGATTTCCAGCTCACTATTCCGTTATTCAAACCGTATAGTACCGTTTGCGACTTATAGTCATTTTATCGGTTAGGAAACTTACTGTAGTGATCCTAGTCACTTCAAGTTCTCCATCTCCATAGTTTAAGACATCATCCTTAGTTCTCTAAGATACTAACGGATGTTCTTAACATCAATCCAGTGACTATCACTTGGATTGGCCTGCTTGTGAATCCATATGCTCAAAACGTATGAGACACCAGGTCGCGTATATTTTTCAATGTACGATTTCTCGGAGAGTCTTAACAACTTGATCTATCCCAGTAGATCTTTATTCCTAGAATAAAGGTTGTTCCTCCCAAGAATTCTATGGTGAATTATCTCGAAAGCCAAGCTTTCACCGATTGTTATTATGGGAATATCATTTCCAAGAAATGACATATTATCATTATTTATATGACAGTTACTGTCAGTGCGCTCCCACTAACCCTCTTATATACACAAGAATCATTTTCGTTTTGAATTAAATCATACACAATTATGATTACATCAAAACGATAATTCTAAGAACCTATGCTTGCTTCAATCCAAACATGGATCGAATAACTTGCAAACCTTGACTGTCGGGATGTTGAAAACATCCTCCAACAGGTCTCCTTTTAAGGAAAGCAATTTTCTGTTTCAGCTGTCATATTTCATAATGAAACATGCAGCTTTAGCAAGCATTATCCAAATGGATTTACCGTGGAAACAGTTAAAAGGTTGAATCGTAATCAACACAATATTGATAACGATACCTTTCCGCTAAAAGCCTAGCTTTATGTGTTGGTATGTTTCCATCCATGCATGTCTTCCTTGAAGACTTATATAGTACCTATAGGCACAATGCCTTGCGGTACATCAACTAGTGTCCAAACATAGTCGATATACATGGAATCCATTTCGAATTCATGACACTTTGTCATAATAGGGAGTCGATACCTGTATCACTTCCTCATACGTAGTTAGTTGGTATTCCTTAATAAGATAGATATCTTTATAAGGTGAGATCAAAAGCCCATACCCTAGGTTATTTTCTGACTCTCTCCGACCTACGCGGTTCTTGTGTACTCGAAGATTAATGGCAATAGTTTCATCCTTGATGAACTATTTATGTTCCATAAGATTCGGTGCCTTGGACAGTATTACTCTGATTTTCATCGAGTTTTACTATCCTCCCACTTACCACTGCATATCGGTATTCCTATTAGGAAAATCGCATGGTGAGCAACAATCTAATTGTTCTCTAGTGAGATGTATAAGTACAATACTTATGGTATCCCTGTGATAACCTTACAATTGGCACTTATCCAATTTGGGTTCAAGTTTGGTATCATCCAAACGTATCCCCATCCCCAAATTTTCAGGTTTAAGAAACCTGGTTTCTTTCCCGTTCATATCTAATATGAAATCTATCAAACAGATTTTAATGGAACTTTATTCTAAATAAGTTCTGCACTGTTAATGCTTATCCGTTGAAAGAAAAGGTAGCTCAGAGCGACTCATGATTGACCTTATCATGTCTAACAAAATACAGTTACTCAGTTCAGACACACCGTTAAAATGACGTGTTCCGGAAGGAGTCCTCTTTTGAAAGAATACTATATTCTTTCAAGTATACTAGAAAATTATTGCTTAAGTATTTTCCATTACGGTCTCACCGTGATGATTTAATACTTTAGCCGATCTGTTTGTCTATTCGTGTCGAAAACTGTAAAAGTTTCCGATTTGTGTTCTTAAAGAGATACATAACCATAAAGCGATGCCACATCCGTAAAGGTCACAAAATATTCACATCCACCTCTAGCCTAGCTAGACATGGGCCCACTTGCTTCACAATGAACTAGGGCAACAGATCTGTGGCATTTGTACTTTTACCAAGTAAAGGTGTTTTAGGCACTTTGCCCAATAAACTAGATTCGTAGACTTTATTTGATTGGAATCAAAACAGTCCAAGTACCCACTCTTCGAAAGTGTGGATATACGAGTCTTGTTCCATTGTGTCCCAAACAACAATGCCACAATATGTTTTTCTGATCTGATCAAATCAGTTTGAGCTATTTGATTGTCATGTTATATGTTTGAGATATTATTTATATTCAAAATATAAATGCTGTTATTCTCATTTAATGTGTTTATCTCAATATCATCTTTATATAATAAAACACTTTAGTGTTCTAGAATATAAAGGTACACTCGCAACGAGTTATACTCAATATAGAGATAATGTTTCTAGTCAAACTAGTTACATTATAACAGTATCCTAATTTAAGTACATAACCGAAGGGTAGTTCTTAAACTTAGGTATCTACGGTTAAAATAGTGACTTTCATCCTGTTTCTAATCCGCAGATTAATCTCAACTGAAGTCAGTATCCTGCTCATAGCAGATTCTGCACATCAGTACATATATTTTATGTACCACACTATGTATTTAAAATCCAATTTCAATACTAGTAGTGAACATAATTTTGACAAACATATTTAAAGTCAGAGCCTTGCCCTTTCTTTAAATTCCTTCATGTCTGCTTTGTCCAAACGGCAGTCACACTTCCGCGATCCTGTTTGCCACAATTTAAGCAGACATTTTTAGGATATGTCCTTTAACTTCCCAGAAGATTATATGATTTTGCCTTTGCCCTTTTTAATATTCCAGTAGCCTTTGGCCAAGCCTCGGCCTTGTAGAATATCGAAGTAATGTGTGTCTTACGCTACTTGTTTAATTGCAAACTTTGACTTTATCTCCTTGAGAATAGTCATTAACTCTCCAAAAGTCATTTTCTTACAGTTTAGTACTTCTTAAATCTAAAAATAGATTTATGAAGATCCTTCAATTTCATTTTCATAATTTAAGGATCTAATCCTTAGTTCTGATTAAGAAATTAATGAGTCTATTATGACAAACTTAATGGATTAAGCACAAAAGTTATCATCACATTAATCTTCCAAAGATTATGCTCTACTATTTGCTTAACTCCCGGATTATGCCTAATATGTTATTTTATCAAATAAAGTAACTTATTATTTCCAGGACCATCCTGAAATTTATTCCCAATTTGAAAATTAAACCATTTAAATACATTTTCCCTAGGATTATGTTTTAAATGTCAATCTTTCTATTACATCTTGATTCTAATAGTTCAACTATTTAATCAACGATTTAGGTACTATTTATTATAATGATTACAATAGTCCAACTATTTAATCAACTATAATTTAATAGATTAAATCAATTATATGATTACTATAATCCAATTACAAAATCAACTATAAATGAATAGTTGAATACAGTCCAACTGTTAATTAAAACAACGATTTAAATATTAGTCCAACTAACATTTAATTTATATGACGAATGATATTTTTATTGAGTGCGTATGGCAAGTAATTAAACGAATATTGCAATTCAGTTCTTACCTCCCACTATTTTTCGGCGAGAGTCTTTAACCCTCTGTCGAGTACTCTGGAAACTGTGTTTCCTAGTGGGCTAGGATCCCGTTAAATATCACACAATCTTGACTTTGGCCAACAAATTGTATGATTATTAACTAGGTAGATCTCTAAGATCAATTGGATCCAATCCAACTCCTAGATCCGGTAGGGGGACATCTAAGTCCGAAACATATATCTTATATATGCCAATACATCCAATGTATTACCTAACATTTTTCCTCTGAATCAACTAAGCCTTGCCTTTGGCACAACAAACTTAGTGATCCCAGTTAAGCGCGACCCATTAACCATGGAAAGCTTCGTAATCAATGTCGATGGACAAGAAGTGGTCTTGACTTTGGCCAACAAACCACAACTTGGACAAGACACCAATATGGAACAAAGCTCTCGTGATTCAAACACATCCTCGACGGACAAAGGCCTTGACTTTGGCCAACAAGACAATGCCAGTCTCAGATCTTGAGTGAGAATCACTCAATGGAAGGAAAAACGCTTAATATTCTGCGAGGGTTTTTCGACTGCAAATTGGCAACCAATTTATTATCTTTGTTAAGGTCTCATTATCATACAGCCTTAAACATGCATTCTAAACACATAATAAAATGCATATGAATCATGATAATGATATGCGGATGGATACTTTACACATTGATCCTAGATCAAATCTCTCAATTTCTCTCTCTCGCTAGCACATATATCACTTCTACCCGTTACACTACACTTCTAAAGAAACTCATTTACATTGAGGGGAATATGTGAGAAGAGAATACAAAGAATAAGGAGGTGATAAGGCTGGACACGCAGGTCCAATTAATAAATCACATTTATTACAATAATTTCTAAAATTATCCCACCCATCTAATATCCATCCGATATACATTATTCATGCATCGCAACCACGTATTCACACAAGCATGTATCAATCAATCTAATCAAATTAATTAATCTGATAATTAGTGATCATCCAATGTTCAAACAACGATTTGATTTTGCTCGAGTCAAACTCGTTTTGTGAATAAGTACTCAAAGTAAGAATTTTCGAATTAAATTAAACTACAACGTTAAATCCAATTTAATGTGTATTTAATTCTAATCCGCTATTTAATTCCAAATTAATATTACACTTTATTAATAAACCTTTTACGACTTAAATTCCAAATTTAATCGTTACGGGTCTCAAAGCCCGATAAATGTCCAATATCAATTCAATTAAAGTCCAATGGGCTTTTAATTATTTCTTAAGGCGTGGACTTTTGGTCAACTCGGGTCAAACCAAATAACCAAAATCCAATCCGGGAATTACTCCATAAGCCTAGAAATCAATTTAGGCCCATTAGGCCCAATTAAACTATAAAGGTCCATTAGTCGCATTTGGGCTTAACGGAAGTGGTTTTGGGCCTAATTGGATCCAACCAATTTTGCCTAAACCCAACTTTGTACAACAAAGCCCAATAAGCCCATTACAAACACTTAAGCCCAATTTCACAAAATAGGCCAAAATTAATTAAATTCAAAATCCATTTCACATTTAATTAAACTAAAGTGTATAGCATAATTAACTACTTAAATCAATGTTTCTAAAACGTCGATTAGCCTAATTAATCATGCTCATTATCATCATCACATGTCCAACATATTTTGATTAAAATCAAACCCAATTACATGCTTTAAAGTCTTAGCCAAGGGAAGGGATTTGTGTCCGATTCGAATTTAATTCAATTAATTCCATAATCGACATTAAATCACATTCCCGAATGATTTCCATACATCCAATGATCAAAAATAAAAAATTCCAAGACAATTAGGGCTAGTTATATTCAGCTAACACCAAATATTTGGGGAAAAATGTTCCAAATAATTTTTATTCAAATTGATCCAATCAATCTTAAATTAAAACACATTTAAGCATATTCATTCATCCAATTTCATAAAATCATGCTCAAAATGATTTTACCCAAATTTTAAGCCCTAAACTTTTCATGCTCAAACCTTGCTTTGATACCATTGTTGGTTTCTATTAAGGTCCCAAGATCAATAATAAGCATGAAATAAGTGTGAACACATATCAACGAAGTTGCGGAATACTCACATCGATCGGTTGAGCGATGCTTTGACGAACAAAAAGAAAATATTTTCCCCTTGCTAGTGCATTCGGCAGTGGGATGAAAAATGTCCAGAATTTTTAGTTTTGTTTCATCATTTGAAGCTCCAAGCTTTCGTCAAACGGTTCCCGGCTCATGGGTAAACTTCCCTATCACCTTCGCATGTCTCTCGGAGTGCTAGCTCTCTTGATTTTGCCATAAAATCAAGCACTTTTGGTTTCCCATAGCTCACGGTTTCTGGGCAGAAACCAGTTAAGAAATTGCCCCAAGGGCGTGAGAGAGGGAGAGGAAATGGAAGAGAGAGATGTGTGATTGATTGTTGAAAAAGTGTATATCATTTTCTTATATATTTTCCAAAAATAAAAAAAATGATTTACCAAATATTTGGCTTTCAAAAAGTCAAATAAATTAAATCCAACAACCTTGAGTGTTCCACACTCTAACATCAACATCCATCACTATTCACTTCATTAAATCCATCAAGTGTCAAGATGTCATATCACTCAAAGTGACTAACGATTTGACACTTGATGCGAAGAATGATTTGACGCTTGATTTGACTTGCGTGCCGCACTCGAATTCAAAACGCGAATATGCTCGCAAATAATCTCGGGCTCGGGTTTGTTAATTCCAAATTAATGAATTTCCGTTGCGTCGTAATTAAATCCAATTTAATTAAATAATCATGCCAAGCATAATTACTATTCATGTCGCTAACGAATTAATTCTAAATTAATTCGTTCGCCCGAATTAAAATTCAATTTTAATTCCGCGTCGAAATCTAATTTCGTTTAATATATCAAATATATTAATTTACTGATTAATTCCAAATTAATCGTTATCTCTCTTTTATTGATATTTTATCCTGGATAAAATATCTCCGAAATTAATCCCAGATTAATTTTCTCTCTCTTCTAATTAATCCCAGATTAATTAAAATGCGAGCCATACGTCATTGATGAATCTTTGGGAAGCGACCCATGAGATCCCCGGATATATTGGTAGTAAATTCGGTCGTCGGACTATTCGAACACGTACGTACCTCGTACTACATTTTACCGATTTACAAGACAAGGTGGCCTCTAGCAAAGCGCCATGCCTACCCAATTCTCCGGAAATATCCTTACAGTATTAAAGGATCTGTATCAGGCGTAGTATACGTAGTGTTGCGTATTTCTGTCCAGTATCGGATGATCACGTGTTAGGCCTGGGGCTGGAAATGTGTCTGCCCGTACGAAGCACATGTCGGATGTCTGGTGACTAGTCTCTATAATCGGATAAACCTGACCTTGTCATTTTTTCCTGATAGCTGCAGCATTTAAGAGAACCAGTCCCGTATCTTACGTGACCATCATCTCCACTATAACTTGAGTGATACTTCCGTCTTGACATCACACCCAATACACTACGATTCTCAATATACCCAACATAGGCGTACACAGAACCTGTTAAAGCCCTGGACGACCGCAACCAAAGTATACTGATTGTCGCAAGTATTAGCGGTGCAAGTCTCAGGTTAAGACCAAATACACCTACCCTGATTTCGGACTTCCATAGACACATAGTCATACTACCAATGGAATTCCGATGGGCTCTATCCAGAGCGAAGCTGTTTCTCGTACCATCGGTGAAACAGAACCTCCTATTACACTTGCATGAGTATCCAATACCCAAATATATGAGAACTATATCATTGTGCCCTTACAACGCGCACAAGTGCAATACTAGTGTTTTACGTATTTATCGATGTCCAATCTCGATAATACTCTGACTATGGATATTTATTGATTTATCCTTCGTGGACTGATACTTTCTCATATCATTCTCAATCCAGGAACAAATCATAAGGACCTCTCATCATTTATACATCTAGGTGATCTAATCACAAATGATAAGAGTGCAATCTCCTTAGTCACATAGTTAATTTGTACAAAAAACACCATGATCTGTATAAATAGTGACGCTATGGGTCATAATTGTCCAACATTCATATCCACCTCTAGCTTAGCTATACATGGGCCCACTTATGTCACTATGAACGAGGGATAACAGATCGGTGGCACTTGTACTTTTACCAAGTAAAAGGTGTTTTAGGCACTTTGCCTAATAAACTAGATTCGTAGACATCATTTAAATTAGAATGAAATCCGTCCTAGTACTCACTCTTCAAAAGTGTTGATATACGAGTCTTGTTAATGTGTCTCAGATAACAATGTCACAACTAAGTCTCATCTGATTAATTCATTTGAGATATTTGTTTGTCATGTTATACGTTTAAGATTCATTTATATTCAAAATATAAATATTATTATTCACATCTAATGTGTTTATCTCAATATCATCTTTATAAACAAAACACTTAGTGTTCTAGAATATAAAGGTATACCCGCAACGGGTTATACTAGATATAGAGATAACGTTTCTAGTCAAACTAGGCAAGTAAATGCCCAAAGGGTAGTTCCTTAAATTAGGTTTATACAGTTAAAATAGCGACTCACGTCCCCTTTTCGATTCGCATGTAGATCTCAACTGAAGTCACTCTCCTGCCATTCAGCAGATTCTGCACATCAGTTCATATATTTATGTACAACACTTAGTATCAAAAGTCCAATTTTGAAACAAGCAGTGAACATATCTATGACAAACATACTGAAACTGGAGCCTTGCCCCGCCTTCACCTTATTCATGTCTGCCTTGTCCGTACGGCAGTCACGCTTCCAGTGACCCCGTTTGCCACAGTTTAGGCAGACATCTTGGGATATATCATTTGTCTTCCTAGAAGACTGTGACGATTTTACCTTTGCCCTTTTCCAAACCCCAGAAGCCTTCGGCTAAGCCTCGGCCATCTGGGATGTCGAAGTAAGATGCGTTTTACGCTTCTTGCCCTTTTGCAAACTCTGGCTTTATCTCCTTAAGCATAGCCATTAACTCTCCAAGAGTTTTCTATTACAATTAGTACTTCTAAGATCTAAGGTTAGATCTATGAAGATCCTTCAATTTCAATATCATACTATAAAGATCTAATCTTTAGTTCTGACGAAGAAATTAAGGAGTCTTTACGGCAAGTATAACGGATTGAGCACTAAAGTTTTCATCACGATGAGTCTTCCAAAGCTCATGCTCCACTATTCGCTCAACTCCGGGCTTAGGCCTGAGAGGTTGCTCTATCAAATAGAGTAACTTCTCGACTCCCACGACTATCCTGAGATTCATTTCCCATTCTAGAAAATTATGTCGTTAAAGACATTTTCACATAGGATTATGTTCTTTGACGCTAATCTTTCAGTTATCTTGATTGCTATAGTCCAACTATCCAATCAATGATGTTGGGTACAATCTAATGTAATGAATACTATAGTCTAACTATATAACTAATAATAATTTGATTGGTTAAATTCAATATATTGATTACAATAATCTAATTATATAATCAACTATAAATGATCGGTAATATTCAAATATATTGATTACTATAATCCAATTATATAATCAACTATAAATGAAGTAGTTTGAATATAGTCCAACTGGTCAATTAAAACAACAATTGAATATTAGTCCAACTAATATATATATATATGAATAATTAATTAATGATGAAAAATGAAATGAGCGCGTATTGGCAAGTATCTAAACGAAATTAAAAATTTAATACTTGTCTCCCACTATTTTTCGGTGAGCCTATAACCCTCTGTGGAGTACTCGAGAAACCTAGTTTCCTAGTGGGCTAGGATCCCATTATATAACACACAACCCTGACTTTGGCCAACAAGTTGTAACTCGGTAGATCTCTAAGATCAATTGGATCTCATCCAATTCCTAGATCCGGTAGGTGGACCTCCAAGTCTGAAACATATATAATATATATGCCAATATATCCAATATATTTTCCTAACCTTTTTTCCTCTGAATTAACTAAGCCTTGGCTTTGGCACAACAAGCTTAATGATTCCAGTTAAGCGGGACCCATTGACTTTGAAAAGCTTCGTAATTGATGTCGATGGACAAGAAGTGATCTTGACTTTGGCCAATAAATCACAACTTGGACAAGACATACGATATGAAACAAAGCCTTCATGATTCAAACACATCCGCGATGGACAAAGGTCTTGGCTTTGGCCAACAAACCAGTGCCAATCTTGGATCTTGAGAGAGAATCACTCAATGGAAGGAAATCATTTAATATTTGTTGAGGGTTTTTTCGCGTAATTGGCAACCAATTAATTATCTTTGATTAGGTCTCATCATACACCCTTAAGCATGCATTCTAAAAGCATAATAAAGCGCGATAAATAAATTAATAATGATATGCGGATGGATATCTCGCAAATTGTTCCTAGAAATCACTCATTTTTCCTCTCCCCGGCTAGCACTATTCCAACTTCTACCTAATTACATAATACTTCTAAAGAAACCCCATTTACATTGAGGGGAATAGGTGAGAAGAGAAATACAAAGATTCGAGAGGTAATAGGCTGGACACGCAGGTCCAATTTAATAAATTCTAAATTTATTACAATAATTTCCAAAATTACCCTCACCCATCTAATATTCATCCGATATACATTATTCATACATCACATCCATGTATTCACATAAAGTATGTTATCAATAAATTTAATCCAATTAATTAATCTTTGAATAATGACCATCCAATATTCAAACAACGATTTGAATTGCACGAGTCCAACTCGTTTAAGAATGAGTACTCAAAGTACGTATTCTTGAATTATATCAAACTATAATTTTAAATCTGATTTAATTTGTATTCCATAACAATTCTTTATTAATTCCAAATTAAATAATTACACTTTAAATGTGCCTTTTAGACTTGGATTCCAAATCCAATCTTAACGGGTCTCAAAGGCCCAATTAGTATCCAATAATTTTCAATTAAAGTCCAATGGGCTTTCAATTAATTTTTAAGGCATGGATTTTGGCAACCAAAGCCCAATAAGGAATCACCTTTGCCATAAAATTAATTTTATCCCATTAGGCCAATTAAATTTTAAAGTCTCAATTATCATATTTGGACTTTATAGAAATGGTTTTAGGCCCAATTGGATCCAACCAATTATCCTAAATCAAACTTGGCCCAACCAAGCCCATTAAGCCCAAATAAAACATTTTAGCCCAATTCCAAATTAAGCCCAATTAATTTAATCACAATATTCCAAATATCAAAATTATTTAATTAAAGTGTATTAGCCATAATTAATTAGTTAAATTAATATTTCCAAAACACGAATTACACTAATTAATCATGCTTTAATTAATCAACTTATATCCAACACAAATTGAGGCAAAATCATTCCAACATGCTCTTCCAATATCTCACGGCAATTCAAGGGATTTTTATATCCGATTTTGAATTCAATCCAATTAAATCACAAATCAATATATCCAAGCATTCTAAACACATCCACTATCTTAAAATCAAAAATCACCAAGAGCTTAGGGTTCCTACACCATTCGGCCAAGCCTCCAAATTTGGGGAAAATTAATCCAATTAATTTTTCATCAAATTGATCATGCATAACTTTAAGTTATCAATATCTAAGCATATTCAAATAAACAATTTGATCAAATCATGCTCAAATAAAAAATGACCAAATTCAAGATTAAGAACCCTAATTTCATTTCATGCTTAATTTAGGCTCTGATACCATTGTTGGGTTTCTAAAGTCAAACCAAGATTATATTAAGCATAAAATGGTGTGAATCGACAAAGTAAGATAGCGGAAAGTACTCACTTTGATCGGCTAAGGATGTGTAGACAACAAAACTTTTGCCTCCATTGAAGTTTCTCCAAGCTTCTCCTTTGATGTATGTTGAGCTTCCACACATGTTCTTGAATTCCAAACTCAAGGGTAGTATCCCTAACACCTTTGTATGACTCATTTGATGTGCTAGCATTGATGATTTTTGAATCAAAAATCAAAGGAAAAATGAGTTCATGCCCAAGGAAAAGAGAAAAGCATGAAGTTCATACCCAAGTGAGGAGTTGGGGGAGAGAGTGATTTTGTGTAATGTGTTCTGATTTTCCAAAAATCAAATGATATACATAAATCAAATATTTGGTAAAAGTCAATCAGCCATCAAATCCAACAACTTCCATCAACCAAAAGATGACGAGATAGACTAGGTGATGTGACTTGTGCCGGCCCCACTTTAATTCAAAATCCGAATGGCCCGCAAACACATTCCGGGCTAGGGTTCATTAATTCCGAATTAACAAATTTTCCGTTATGACGTAATTAAATCAAATTTAATTAAATAATTATGCCTAGCAAAATTACTATTAAAGTTGCTTGCGAATTAATTCTAAATTAACTCGTTCGCCCGAATTAAAATCCAATTTTAATTCTGTTATGAAATCTAATTTCATTTAAAATATCGATAATCGTTCTATCTCTCTTTTATTGAATTTTATCCCAGATAAATTTCACCGTAATTAATCCTAGATTAATTTTCTCTCTCTTCTAATTAATCCCAGATTAATTATGTTCGAGTCATACGTCATCGGTGAATTTTCGGGAAGCGACCCATGAGATCTCTGGATATGTTGGTAGTAAATCTGGTTATCGGACTATCCGAATACGTGTGTACCTCGTACCATATTTTTACCGATTTACAAGACATGGTTGGCTTCTAGCAAAGCACCGTGCCTACCCAATTCTCCAGAAATATTCTTTCAATGAACAGTAATCTATGTCAGGCGTAGTATACGTAGTATTACATATTAAGATCCAGTATCGGATGTCACATGCTAGGCCTGGGGCTGGAATTGTGTATGCCCCGTACGAAGCACATATCGGATCTCTGGTAACTAGTCTGTATAATCGGATAAACATGACCTAGTCATATTATCCCGATGACTGCAGTACTTATGAGTACTAGTTCCGTATCCTACGTGATCATCATCTCCATATGACTGAAGTGATACTTTCATCTTGACATCACACTCAAAACACTACGATTCTCAATATACCCAAAAGAGGCGTACACAAAACATGTTAAAGCCCCGGACGACCAAAACCAAAGTATATTGATTATCGTAAGTATTAGCGATGCAAGTCTCAGGTTAAGACCAAATACACCTACCCTGATTCGGAATCCCATAGACACATAGTCATACTACCAATGGGATTCCGAGGGGTCTATCTAGAGCGAAGCTGTTTCCGTACCATCGGAACACAATCTCCTATCACACTTGCATAAGTATCCAATACTTAAATATGTGAGAACTATGTCGTTATGCTCCCAAAACGCACGCAAGTGCAATACTAGTCTATTCCGCATTATCGATGTCCAGTCTCGATAATACTACGACTAGGGATATTTAATGATTAAACGTTAGTAGATTAATATTGTCTCATATCTTATTAATTCGGTACTAATCATATGGACTTTATCATTTATGTATCTTGGTAATCCAATTACAAATGATAAAAGAGTAATTTCCTTTATCACATAGTTTATTTGTACAACAACACCATGTTCTTTACAAAGAGTGATGCTATGGGTCATAATTGTCCAACAATCAGAGGTATATTGCAAGGAGAAGGCCCAAGGGCTTTGTGGCATTTGTAGCCTCAGAAGGTACATAGCACGTGGAAGGCTAGAGAGCCTCCATGGCATTTGTAGCCTCGGGATATACATAGCATAGGGAGGGAGAATTCTCTTATGGCATTAGCCATCCCATTTTGAATCCATATGAGCATAATATAGGGAAGGCCTAAGGTCTTCATGGCGTTTGCAGGCTCAGGGCCTTCTTAACATGGGAAAAATTTCACGGCGTCAGCCGCCCCCACAATCCATAGCTCATTCTCTGTAACATTAAACTGTAAGGTTCAAAATTATTGTTTTAGTTGGCATGGGGCAAGACGTTATATCAAGCTCCCTTGTTAATTTTTTGGGTCTGAACGGGGTATGTAATATATCATCCTCATTTTTATTTGTCTTGTTTTTATCTTGGTTTTATTTTTGGTGGATGACTTGAATTGAGACTCTATTTCCAGTCCTCATAGTGATTTCCAAAGGTCGAAAATCTTCCTTCACAGTTAAGTCTTTGAAAGAAAATTGATTTCTCGGGGCTACATTCGTTCCACCGAGGCCATAGGGTGAATTGATGGCTTAAGGCTGTATTCATTCCGCTGAGGCCATGTTGATGGCACAAGAATAATACATTCCATTGTGTCCAGTTTGTTTGATGGTTCGGGGTCAGGTTATGTCCCACCGAGCCCTTATTGTGTTTTTTGGCATGATGTTGGAGGTTTTCCCCATGGCCAAGTATTGATAGCACAATGAGGGTACATTCTCTTGTAGGTAGTTTGCTTGATCGGCTCGGGATCGGGTTACGTTCCATTGAGACCTTATTATGATTTTTTGGCATGGGGTTTGAGTTTTTCCCAGATGGAAAAGTATTGATGGCACAATGAGGGTACATTCCCTTGTTGCCAGTTTTTTTGATGGCTCAGGGTCAGGTTATCTCCCACTGATAAGTGAAAAATATATCACATTTTACTACTTCTTTGACCTAATATTTTGTATGGTTTCTCGGGTTTGATGAACTTTTTGGTATGTTTTATAGATAAATAAAGATTTAGGACTCAATGAAATCAAATCGGGGCTAAAACAACGAAAAATTGACAAAAAGGGAAAAAAATGGAATTTCACTGATCACGCTTCTCGATACACATACCTCTTTGTGTCGCGAGGTGCCTCTATTATGAAGCCTGCCCATAATTACTGTATACTTGTCGCAACGTAGAGCACCTAAGTGTGGTGCTTACAGACACATGTCAGGATCTCATCAAAACTAGTTTACATGTCAACGCGACACGACACAGACTACCCTGCGTATTGCAATGCTGGTCCAGATTTTTTACCTATAAATTGAATTCAATTTCATTTAGAATTTTTATATTTTCCTTAAGGTTCTAATAAGGATCTAAGGACTGTATCTTGTGTTTTTATTTTTTGTTATGTATTTTTATTTTCAGTAATAGTAGTTGTTTATTTTCTTTACTTTTCTTTAATGTTTAGTAGTAAAATATCTGTTGGGGGAAGAGTGAAACTTCTATTATTATAGTTTAGATTAATCTCCCATAATTATAATATATAAATTATCTTAAAACTTGATTTAATTGGATACCGTCTTTATGGTCGGTTGGACTTAATTAAATTTATTTTAAACCTGACTAAATTGGATACTGCTTTTATAGTCGGTTTGAATTAATTCAAAATCTGACTTAATTAGGATACTGCCTATATGGTCGGTTGGTAATATCATTATAAATTTATATATTATAATAAGGGAGATTTCTAAATTAGAAATGGTAAAGGTGGATCCCCTAACCCCCGTTATTTTATTTTTATTATAGGGAAGTGATGAAACACAATATTCTCATACTTAAAAATTGATTTAATTATATTGTGTTTAATACTTAGTTTGTTTATTGAATCTAAGCTTTATACTTCTTGTTCCTGATCACCAATAAGATTGATGTGGTAAGCTTAAAATGAACTTGAAAAATGGATTTTAGGTTTCAGCCTTAGATTCAATAGCTCACGATCTCCCTTAAGGATAGATAACCCTTAATAGATTTCCTTCCAAGATAGACATATACCTGTCGAGATGGAGTAGTCACAATTGAAACTTGAACTTAATGAATCCGGGTAACTTGGTTAACATAGACATGTGATTAATTGGGTTATTCTAGGTATTTGCAACTGACCATTGGGAGAGGGTTTTGCATATTTTCGTGTTCCAGGTTAGCAAACTGATTTATTACACATATATAAGAGATTCAATTCATCTTTAGAATAATATTGTGTGGAATCACAACCCTAGATATTTGTGTCTTTTGTTTATTTTCCTTAATATTTTCTTTTGTATTTTTATTTATTTATTTAGCAAAACCACATTCAACCAACCAATCAATAAATCATTCCCTTCACTCTTTAATTAGATACCTGTAAATAAATAGTATGAATAAATAATAATAACAGTAGAAATTAAGTCCTCGTGGGATCAATATTTTTATACTACTTGAGCGATACGATCATTGGAGTTACGTGTGTGATTTCATCGATCACCCACCGAGGCCTTATTGTGTTTTTGGCATGGGGTTGGAGTTTTCCCCCATAGCCAAATATTGATGGCACAAAAAGGGTACATTCCCTTCTGACTAGTATGTTTGATGGCTAGGACCAGATTATATCCCACTGAGGCCTTATCTTGTTTGTTGGCATGAGGTTGGAGTTTTTCTCCCCTGACCCAGTATTGTTAGCACAAGAACGATATATTCCCTTATGGCCAATTTTTTTATCTGCTCGATGTCAGGTTACGCCCCACCAAGACCTTAGTACAATTTATGGGCATAGGGTTGGAGTTTTTCTCCCATGGCCAGGTATTAATGGCACAAGGAGGGTACGTTCCTTTGTGGCCAGTTTGCTTGAATAGTTCAAGGTCGGGTTATGTCCCACCCAGACCTTAGTACAATTTTTTTACATGGGGTTAGGGTTTTCCCAATGGCCAAATATTGATGGCACAAAGAGGGTACACTCATGTGTGGCTAGTTTGCTTGATCAATTTATGGTCAGTTACATCCCACCGAGACCTTAGTATGATTTATTGGCATGAGATTGGAGTTTTCCTCCATGGCCAAGTATTGATGGCATAATGAGGGCACATTCCCTTGTGGCCCATTTTCCTGATCAGCTCCGGGTCTGGTTACGCCCCACCGAGACTTGTATGATTCAGTGGCATGAGGTTGGAGTTTTCTCACCATAGCCAATATTGATGCCATAATGATGGTGCACTTTCTTGTGGCTAGTTTGCATGATTGGCTCGGGGTCGGGTTATGTCCCACAGAGATCATAGTATGGTTTTTTGGCACGGATTGGAGTTTCTCCCCCATGGATAAGTGATGAGTGGACAAATGAGGACATTCCCTTTATGGCCGGGTTGACACACTAGATTTAGCGCGGCTGTATTCTCTAAAGTGGGAGAGAAGGTCAGGCAAAGGCCGCTAATTTTGAAAAAATGTCGAATTTGCTAAGAGTTCCAAGAATGAACTCACGTGAGGTTGGGGCACCAGAGTTTGTTAAGCGGTGTGGCCTCTTAGGGGAATGGATGGATTAATTTTGGTGAAAATAGCTAAGTGTTGAAAGAAATTTCCATGCATCAAATCTTTGCTCAGAGTACAATTCTACATGGAAAATAAATAAATTACGAGTGTGAAAAAAAGTAAAATATTCATTGATTCATAATTATTTACAAAAGGCCCCTCGAGGTCACCCATATAAAAATACAACAAAAAAGTGGACTGTTAAGCAGCGGAAGCAATGGCGGGCTCATCAGGAGCAGATTCAGTAGAGCCAAGGGCATCGACAGTAGTAGTGGACAAGGAATGGTCCGGGACCTCTTCAATTGGGGAAGTAGATGTGGAGGGGCCAGGAGCTTCCTCGGTTGAAAGAGCAGCAAACAGAGAATGACAGAGATCTTCTTGAGCTGAAGGTACGGTGGACACTAGCTCATGATATTGAATGGCCTCATGGTCTCTTAGAGTTTGGCCCAGGGCTCTTCTTTCGGTCATCTCCCTCTTACACCATTTTAAGAGCCGGTGTATTACATCTAGATTCATATCGGGCTGGAGCATCTTGAATATTTACACACACTATTCAAGCCCTTCGACTTTGGCTTCTACTTTGGCACTTCCAAATGACCAAGCTGCTCAGTCTCCTTTTTAATCATGTCTTCAAGAGCCTTCTCAAGTTGCTCTGATTTTTCCCCAAGTTTGGTCTCGGACATGGCAACCCGCCATGACAAAGACTTAACTTCATCAGCTTTTTGGGTCAGCTCGGTTCTGGCATCGTCTTTCTCTTTTTTCGTGAATTCGGAGGATCGGCGGAGGGAGGCTATCTCATCTTTGTTGCCTTGTTTGGATTATTCAAGTGTCCAGATCTTAGCTTCAGTTTCCTACAGCTGACTTGAAAATTCTTGTCCCATCGCGATTAGGAAACTTTACAGTCTTTGGTCTGGCCCCTCTCTGATATAGTACTCGTCAATAGCTTTTTATTGGTGAGAGTGCCCGACTCGATTTGGTGATGAAGTCCTCAAGCGAATGGATTTCGTACTCCGTAGCTTTCTCTAAAGTAATGGAATCATCCATATGATTCAAGGATGGGATGAGTCTCTCACATTCTCGATGAAGTTGTTGATGCCCAACACCGGGGTCCCTTAGGGAAGAATTGTTGAGGCCTTGCCTTTCTGAGTTGTTGTTTTCCTCCTCGAAGCCTTCTCCACCGACTCATCGGGCTCATCCCCCCGATCTGATAGTGATGTCTCTTGCTCGATTGTGGATGAAAAATTATGGCTTGGATTGGTCTAAAGGTACTTATGGTCTGAACAGCCGGCTGGGAACGTGCAGGTTGAACTAAAATGGTCGGGACTATAGCGGTTGATGGGGCGCTTGAAGGCCTGGTGATGATGAGGCAGTGGTATGGGGAAACTTTCTCCTAGCTTCTGGCGAGACGGGCACATTCATTCAAGGTCGGGAGCTGCTGGACCAACCTCGGAGGTTCACAGCATCTCTTGAGCACGTTGGAAAGGAGTTCGAGAGCTAGACATTCATGCAATGGAAAAGAAAAACACTTAAAACATAAAAGAAGAAATATGAAAAGCAATGAGAAAAATAGACTAAGGCAAAAAATACAAAGTTAGCAGGGCAGTCAAAACCTACCACCTGCCTCGGCTGGGGTGGCGGAGTGCTGGGATTAAGCCTGAGTCGGCCAAGGAGGAGGAATTAATGAGATCTTTGTAGTGAGCTCCAAATTTTATTGCCTTTCTCTCTCTGGCTCGGGTCTCATGGTGGACTTTGGGGAGATCCCCCCAGGAAAGTACAAAGGGTTCAGAGGTTAGAAATTGGTTAAGTTAGAAAAAAGAGGGAATTCAGAGGTCAGGTCGTTACCTTCGTCAGAGAAGACATTAGAGACTGTGAGAAGTTCACCATAAACTAGCTGTTATTGTCCCCATGGGCCCACAGTAAAGAACCACTTATCCTTGAAGTTCTTGTTAGTGGCCTTGAGATTGGTAATGAGGTGGTAATCTCGTCGTGAATAGAGAGGTAGTATCAACCATTGTATTCTTTTGGGTTGGCATTCATCCGATACAACCTCTTCAGTTCAGAAAAGGTCGGCTCTGCCATCTCGGCTCAGCTCCAGATGACGTACAAGCCGATAAAAAATTCTCCAGCTATTTAGATTTAGTTGGCACGGAGCTATGTACATGAAAGATATCATTCTTGTGAAGTAGCCTTAGATGGGCAGCCGAAGTCCCATATCGAAGAAAGTAGTGCATAATGTTATGATATCATTTCCGAATCAACTTGCTTGGTCTCACAACCTCTGGAATATCAAACCTTTCCCTTAACTGCTCCAGTTCGATCTCGGTTATTTCTGAATCCTGGTCCATGTCGAGGTTCGTGAAGCCAAGTTTGGTATGAATTGTCTCTGGCTGGGGCACCCGTTTGTGTAGGATTGGTTTTTCTCTCTCTGAAGTAGTCGAAGTTGTATCATAGTCACTAGGACTCTTAGATCTCGAGCTGTGTATGGTTGTGTGTAGGGGTGGGGCTGTAGGCAGGACCTTAAGAGGAGTGAGAGAGGAAGACTCAGAATCAGACCCAGATATTCTTATCAAGATAAAACCTGAGACAGCAGGTCAGTTCATAATTTTTGTTAGTAAAGCACACTAAATCTATAGTTATTCTTCATCATTACCGAACCCTAGAAAGCTTTAAATGCCCTAGCAATGCCAAAGCAATAAGTCTTCCAAAACACAAACAAAATCAAATACATACAGAACCTAGAAACACAAACCCTTCATTCCCAAAAAACCAGAAAAACATATACACACAAATCACATGTATCTTCATGAGTAAACCCACCCTTCGTATTCCTATTATCACAGAAAACCCCAAAAAAATCTAGAACACGAATACAAACATTCAACATCCAACATTATTGAAATCAGAAACACGCATTAATAGAAAACTAATTGGAGAAAAACTTACTTGGGAAGATTGAAGAGAGTGCTGAAGAACTTGTGAAGAGGTTGACGGTTGGGAAGATCGTAGAGGCATAGAAGGCAGAGAAGCTTGTTGATGTCTTTGGAGAAGACGAAGTGATAAAAGAGTGAAATATAGTACAATAGACTTTAAATAGGTAGCTCAGTTTGATCCTGACCATCAGATCGAGGCCAGCAGCCCAGACCAGTGCCAAGTGTAGTAGGGATCTCATCGGTTGGATTTCAAATAGATGGACAAGAATGACTATTCAATTGGTGTCTAACTATCCAATTACATTCGGTTTTGGTGTGTAAGCCACGGGCGTATGACGCGTGGCGTCTCGGGGAAAAGAAACAGATAAAACCCTCGAGTGATGTGACGGACATTAAAAGAAGACAATGATGGCCACATGACTTCTGAAGGATAATTTGAGAGCCCGAAAAAAGCATACAATGAAGCATCCCTCACCAAGACATGCCCTTTTATCCATATGATTACTTTCCAGACCCAGAGAGTGTGTAGTTTTATTGATAGTAAGATATTGACCCGAGGACTAGGGGAAGATCCAAACCACCATTATAGTTCCTGGCACCAACTAGCAGACTCGTTGACATTGAGAACTAGGGACAGATATTGATGGTGATTTTCAGACCCGAGAATAGCTGAAGTGTGGAGAAGGGTAGTAAATGGATTTCACTTGCTAAGATGGGGCCCAAGATTTTTACAATGATCAAGACTCGGGGGTGTCTGACTTGACCAGTGGATTAGATTCGGATACATTTGGATACTGACTCGAGAAATATGGGAAACCAGACGAGACACTGTCACATACACCCGAGGAAGGTGATCACTAAAAGATACAAGCTAGAAGAAAATCATAACAGTTCATATTTTCATCAAGGGAAGTTATTTCTCAATGTTCTCACATGCCCGTAAGTGAAGCTGCAGAGAAGTTTAATATCGACTAGACCCTTTCGAAGAGAATGTGGGGGAAATGAAGGCTTTTCTACTAACCCGACCTTTAGTAGATGTAATAAAGAATGTTACTTGTTTCGGTCGACTGACCTGAGGATATTGGTCGGGGTTATAGCATTGTGTTCTTAGATACGCGATGTAAGCCCTAAACAAAAGTTTAGGTTTCCTAAGGATTGATGAGATAGAAGTAGGCCAGTGGCTGATGGGATGAAGCAAGGCTGCAAGCTTATTGACTGACACACGTAACCGCATAGGAGTGGTTGGAATATAGGCTAGCACATGGGAAGAGCGTGTAACAGCTACCAATGATGGGTGACTTAATGGAGTTCAGATGGCAGGTAATAGAGGTGTCAGACAGCTGAGCTATTATCCATAGAGTAATTGGGAAGAGATCTTAGGAAATAATGGCTTAGCAATGTGCTAACGTCACAAATTGGTGTAATAGTAGAAATTGACCTAGTATATAAGGGGGTGGAGAACTCATTGTAATGGGTTGGCTAATTTTATTTTGCATAGAACTAGTAAAAGAGAGAGCAAAAAGCTTAAGTGTAAGCAAGAGCTAGCGCATGTCAGTCAAACTCGATCATTTAATAAAGATTTTATTTCCCTTACATCTGTGGACGTAAGTTGAATCCATTCTGTTGAACCACGTTAAACTATTTGTCTTGTCTGTTGTTTATATCTTTTGCCAAGTTTGCATTTGATTCCCAATAAAGCAAACAAATTCACAATTTAGAGAGATTTATTCAAGAAGTGTTTTTCCCAAATTATCCATGGAACTAAAATCAACAATCAACAATATTAGAAAGTCTCTATTTATAGAGCTTGAATTCGGTGGAAGCCACCTTAATCCACAAATGAGAATAATCCAAACATTTCCACCAATAAGAGAAGTCTTGGATCTTCTCATTTAACACAACCATTTGCAAGTCTTCGGAAATAACATTTTATATTATCAAAGAGTGATGTCACGTGTGTTACAGCTTTGTAACGCCTTAAAACTTGGTAGGGATTCATCACAATAACTACATTTTTATAAGGGAATATTATCACCTTTTTTTTTTATAATTTCAATATGCCACTTATTCTCCTAATATATCTATAATACCTCATTATTCTCATTTATCAAAAAATTAAACTTATTTTATAATTTTATTTTTAGATACTAATTGTACTGGCCAAATTTTATCCAGGGAGGATTTCGACCTTTTGCTTCGGACCCAACACTGAACGCACCCCAGACTCCCAAACATAATATCCTGGCCCAAGTTGCTACTTCAAACCCACACAACTAAAGGAAGGCCCGAGTTTGATGTACATAGGCCTAGAGATTCACAGGCCCACTCCCAGTAAAATACCCACATCCAAACCATAACCAAGGCCCACCACATGCTAACCTATGAAACACCTAGATTCATAAATACCCCTCATGGATCGGCCGTTTCCAGCATCCAACTAACAAACATAACTACCCTTCATGAATCAGCCATTACCAGCGTCCAACGGGAGAGCAATCAAATGCCATAAATGCACACGTCTCCCGAGAGTGTATATAAGGGATAAGAAAGTCTCGAGAAGGACATATAACCTCTACTACTAATAGCCTGATAGTATTCTCTCCAGAACCCATAGAACTTTCTACAAACCGCCCTTACGGCAACACACATGGATCAAGGTAATCTCTAACCTTGCTCCTCCTCCTAATACATTTATAGCTCATCTCCACCACTGACTTGGGCGTTGGAGTGCCTACGGCTTCCACCACACCAGTGGGTAGACCCTCCATGCTCACACTACCTCTTTGTTTTGCGGGATCGCCAGTGCCCACAACCTATGAAATCTCGATTGTGGACCTCGGACAAAAACCAGTGTCTATAATTTGGCACCCAACGTGGGGCCCTAGCGATTTATAAGAAAAAAATCATTTGTTCAACCTACAAGAACTTGCGAGCATCTCATGGCCTCCGATAATGAGCTTTTAGATCTTCAAGCTAGTCAATTGGCCATTCTTCAAGAGTGATTATGTGTTTTGGAAGAAGAAAACTTGGTCATAAAGAGTTTCAATCACGACCTCTAGAAATAGTTGGAACATCTTTCGTCCACTTCTAGACGAGGAGGGCTCGCCGATCCCCCCAATGAACCGGGCTGTCAATCCAATTCGATAGAGACACCAGGCGATGTAACGAGTGACATTCCCCTTCCGAAAATCATCCAATCGGTCTTGGGAGGAACCAACACATACCACCAGCAGAACCAATAATAGTTTCATCCATGCGCAAGGAAATTAAGGAATTCAAGGAAGCAATCATGTCCAGCATTCTAGAAGCCAGATCACTTTTGAAGAAAAATATAGCATGAACCATTACAGACACTCTTTTCGTCTAGGGAATCAACTCAGTCAAACTCCCTCGAAAGTTCAGCCCACCTGAGATGAAGTTATACGATGGGTCAACTGACCCCGATGACCACATAATCCACTACAAATACAAGATGATGTCCACGAGCCTTTCTTCATATCAGAGGGAAGCAGAAATATGTATAGGGTTTAGAGAGACATTGGCTGGTCCAGCCCTCACATGGTTTATCAATTTGCCATACCGTTCAATTGGATACTACAAAGAATTAGCAGACAAGTTCGTGGAACACTTCGCTAGTTCTTGCAAAATCGAGAAGACCACAGATGATCTCAATGCGATACAACAACGGAAGAGAGAATCTATGCAAAGCTATGTCTCATGCTTCAACAAGGAAATGATTGTTGTCCCAGATCTCCACCAGCCGACAATAATAGAAGCATTTCGGAATGGGTTGTTGGCCAATAGTAGCCTCTACAAAAAGTTGACGAAGAATCAGTGTTACACTATCGACCAAGCAATGGCCAGAGGGAATCTCATCCAGTCTACGAGAGAAAGGGACATATCCAACCAGACGACCAAATGAATTCGGTAGGAGCGGTCAGTAAACAACCGATCAAAGAACTTATCGTGCTACGGATATCCACCCCTACAACAGGGCTCCCAATCATAGAACAATCTCAAACGAAAAAAAGAGAGAACCCCTAATGGTGCCCCCAGGCTCCCAGACTATAACTTCACCATTTCACTAGGTAAACTCATTTCAGTTCTTAGGAAAATAGGGAGTGAAGTGAAGTGACCTCCACATTCCAAGGAAGGCTTCGGGAGGAAATATACAAGTAGATAGTGTGAATTCCACCGAGACTACGGGCATATGACGGCTGATTGCATAGCATTGAAATTTGAGGTACTGGAGTTGTTAAACAATGGGCACCTGAAAGACCTTCTCACGGAAAAAGGGAAAACCACATTCGCCCAGAGGGAAGAAATGGATGACCAGGGAGAAGCCCCAATTCCACCTCCACCAATCAATAATACGGTCAATCTTATATCAGGAGGATTAGAAGTTAGTGGGATCTCCTATTCAACAGTGAAACGACACACCAGAATGGTAACGACTATCGCCTCGGGTCTCGTTGTGATAGTAGTAAAAGACTATACTGGTTTGGCGATCGTGTTTATGGATGACAGAGTGTCCAGTCATAAGAACCCCCACCATGACGCATTGGTAATATCCTTGTAGGTTGCCAATTTCATGATCAAGAGAGTGTTAGTCGAAACAGGATCTTTAGCTAACATCGTCTTCCTAGCGGCTCTTAATGACATGGGAGGAGGATTAGAAAAAATAAATCATCGACCTACGACTTTGATAGGCTTCAGCGGGGAACATAAATTCACTATGGGGGAAATCTCTTTCCCAGTATACGCGGGAGGAATCAACAAAATGACTACTTTCCTCGTCTTAGATTGCCCTTCGGCCTACAACTTGATAATGGGTCGACCGTGGATTCATGATATGAGGGCCGTCTCATCTACCTATCACCAGGTGTTGAAATTTCCAACTAAATTGGGGGTCTAAGAAATCAGAGGGGACCAACTTGCTTCCAGAATTTGCTACCAAATGACCCGCAAGCCTAAATCTCAGACAGCATCGCAATTACATGAGGGGTCTTGTCGAGTCTACACAGATACTCTAAAAGTGGAATAACTCGATGTGGTCCAAATTCACCCTCATTACCCAAATTATAAGACCCAAGTTGGAGCCGATCTCGACCCCGTGCTACGCACCGAACTGGTGGATTTCCTCAAAAAGCATCACGACTGCTTCGCGTGGTCACATGGAGACATGACATGAATAGACCCAGAGTTGATGACACATGAGCTTCTTATGGATCCAGCTACCCGTCTGTCAAACAGAAAATGAGGAAGTTCGCCCCAGAAAAAATCGAGTCATCGATAAGGAAGTCCAAAAATTATTAGAGAATGGAGCCGTTAGAGAAGAACAGTACCCGGAGTGGCTTGCTAACATCGTGGTTGTGTGAAATAAGAATGGCAAATGGTGAGTCTGCATTGATTTCACAGACTTGAACAAAGCGTGCCCGAAGGATTCCTTCACACTCTCTCATATTGACTAAATGGTCGACGTTACTGCGGGATATGACTACTTAGTTTCATGGACGCGTATTCGGGCTACAACCAAATCCTCATGCATTAAGATGATCAGGAGAAAACGTCCTTCGTCACTAACAGATGAATCTATTATTATAAAGTGATGTCATTCAGGCTGAAGAATGCTGGTGCTACCTACCAACGTCTCGTCAACAAGATGTTCTCACATCAGATTGGGAAAACCATGGAGGTCTACATTGATGACATGTTGGTGAAATATTTACAAGCCAAGCAACACTTGGAACACTTAGAGGAAGCATTCGACGTGATGATAAAATATGGGATGAAGCTGATGTTAGACAATTATGACCCATAGCGTCACTGTTTGTAAAAGACATTGTAGTTTTTGTACAAAATTAACTATGTAGTAATGAAATTGCCTTTTACCATTTCGTAATTTATTTACTTTGATATATAAATGGTAAAAGTCCATATGATTAGTTCCGGATTGAGATGATATGAGACAGTATCAATCCATAAAGGTTTAATCATTAAATATCCCTAGTCGTAGTATTATCGAGACTGGACATCGATAATGCGGAATAGACTAGTATTGCACTTGTGCTCGTTGTGAGGGCATAACGATATAGTTCTTATATGTTTAAGTATAGGATACTTATGCAAGTGCGATAGGAGGTTGTGCTTTACCGATAGTATGGAAAACAGCTTCGCTCTGGATAGACCCCGCGGAATCCCATTGGTAGTATGTATATGTGTTTATGGGAGTCTGCTTCAAGGTAGATGTATTTGGTCTTAACCTGAGACTTGCATCGCTAGTACTTGCGACAATCGGTAAACTTTGGTTTTGGTCGTCCAGGGCTTTAACAGGTTCTGTGTACCCCTCTGTTGGGTTTATTGAGAATCGTCGTGTATTGGATGTGATGTCAAGACGGAAGTATCACTTCAGACATATGGAGATGATGATCACGCAGGGATTCATAACTAGTTCTCTATTGTGTTACAACCATCGGGATAATATGACAAGGTCATGATTATCCAATTCAAAGAGACTAGTTGCTTGATATCTGATATGTGCTTTGTACGGGGCAGACACTATTCCAGCCCCAGGCCTTGCACGTGACATCAGATACTGGATCGTAATACGTAATACTACGTATTCTACGCCTGACATAGAATATATAATCCAGTAAGAATATTTCTGGAGAATTGAGTAGGCACGGTGCTTTGCTAGAAGCAAACCATGTCTTGTAAATTGGTAAGCACGTGGTACGAGGTACTCACTTTATTGGATAGTCCGATAATCGGATTTACTGCCAACATATCCAAAGATCTCTTGGGTCGCTTCCCAAAGATTCACCGATGACAGTTGACTCGACTAGAATTAATCTGGGATTAATTTAGAGAGAGAAAATTAATCTGGGATTAATTGAGGCTTTATTTAATCTGGGATTAAATGTGTTCGAAAGAGAGATAACGCGATTAATTTGGAATTAATCGGTAAAATAAATTTAATAGTTATATTTAATATATCGGATATATTAATATGAATTGGATTTCATTACGAAATTATAGTCAGACTTTAATACGAACGAACGAATTAATTTAGAATTAATTCGTAAACGAAGTTCGTAATATATTTGTGAGGCATCATTATTTAATTAAATTAGATTTATTTATTCAGAGACGAAAGTTTGTTTAATCGGATTAAACAGAACCGAGCCGCGGCAAATGTTCGTAGAGATATTTGAATTTTGAATTCAAATGTGGGGCCCACTTCACATGTGGTAGTTGGCATTTATGCCAAGCCACCTACCACTCAACCACCTTGTAATGGTTTTGGTAAAACCATTTACCCAACCACCTAGTTTAGGTGAAAAGGGTAAAAGTGATTTTACCAAAACCAACTCTCTCTCTCTTTTGGTAACACTTGAATCAAAACAAACCCTAGCACACAAGGCTTGGGCGTGAGCTTCTTCCCTCTCTTCACTTTGATTTTCTTGCAAACTCAAAGAAGCTAGCACTTCAAAGATCAAAAAAGGTGATAGGGAAACATCTTCAAGAGTTGGAATCAACACTTTAAGCTTGGAACTTGGAGATCTCTTCTCAAAATTTTAAAAGCTCAAATCCGTTCATTGTAAGTATTCTGCAACTTATAATGATTTTAATCACATATTTTCATGTTTATTAGATCCTTGGCAGGTTCTAGGAATACTAACAATGGTATCATGAGTCAATTTTAAGCATGAAAAATTCTAGGGTTCTTAAGCCTAAATTTTGGGGCTTTTATGTTTTAAATATGATTCTTTCAAATTGATGCTTTGAGCATGCTTAGAATATGATAACTTAGAGTTATGCATGATTGCTTTTGAAATATATTGATTGAATCAAAAATCCTAAAATTACTCCCTTGGCCGAATGCTCACTATCTTGGACTGCATGTTTATTATTTTTTTGTAACATGAAATGATGTGTTTAAATGCATGTTTAAATGTTGATTGTTGGTTTGATTGGATTAGAATCAAAGTCAATAATGTTTATGTTGAATTCAAATAGCATGTTGAGCATGAAATGATGAATTTTGGTTTCAATTTGTGTTGAGCATAAATTTTTGGATTAAGCATGATTAATTAAGTTAATTGGTATTTTGGAAATATTAAGTTTAATTAATTAATCATGGCTAATACACTTTAATTAAAACAATTGTGATATTTGGAATATTATAATTATGTTAATAAGCCTTTAAATATAATTTGGGCTAAAAGTGTGTATTTGGGCTTAATGGGCTTAGTTTGACCAAGTTTGGTTTTGGACTTTTGGATTGGATCCAATTGGGCCCAAAACCAATTCCATAAAGTCCAAATACATCATTTGGCCCTTCAAAGAATTTAATTGGGCCTAAATTGATTTGTTGGCAATAGGGTGATTCCTATTGGACCTTGTCATTTTGGGTTTGATCCATTATGGCCAAAGCCCATGCCTTAAGAATCAATTAAAAGCTCATTGGACTTTAATTAAAATGACATTGGATGTTATTGGGCCTTTGAGACCCATTAAGATTGGATTTAGAATCCAAGTCTTTAAGGCAAATATATAAGTGTAAATATTTAATTTGGAATTAAATTGAAATTAGTATTGAATATAAATAAATTGGATTTAAAGTTGTAGTTCGATATAATTCAAGAATACGTACTTAAAAGTATTTATTCTTAAACGAGTTGGACTCACACAAATCAAATCATTGTTTGAACATTGGATGACCATTAATCAAAGATTAGTTAATTGGATTAGATTGATTGAATAACATGCTTTGTATGAATACATAAATGTGTTGTATGAATAATGTATATCGGATGGATATTAGAAGGGCAAGGGCAATTTGGAAATTGTAATAAGTTTAGAATTTATTAAACTGGACTCGCGTGTCCAGCCTTTTATCTCCTTATTCTTTGTATTTCTCTTCTCACCAAGTTTCTTATTGTATTATGTAATTGGGTAGGAGTTAGAATAGTTCTAGCCGGGGAGAGGAAATGGAGCGATTTGTTCTAGGAACAATCTGTTTAAATATCCATCCGCATATAGTTATTAATTTACTTTTGCGCCTTATGATGTTTTAGAAGCATGCTTAAGGGTGTATGATGAGACCTAATCAAAGATAATAAATTGGTTGCCAATTTACGCGAAAAACCCTCAAAAACATATTAAGTGTTTTTTCTTCCGTTGAGTGATTCTTACTCAATATCCAAAGTTGGCATTGGTTTATTGGCCAAAGTCAAGACCTTTTTCAATTGCGGACGTATTTGAATCATGAAAGTTTTGTTCCATATCGGTGTCTTGTCCAAGTCGTGACTTGTTGGCCAAAGTCAAGATCACTTCTTGTCCGTCGACATTGATTACGAAGCTTTCCATGTCAATGGGTCCCACTTAACTGGAATTATTAAGCTTGTTGTGCCAAAGCCAAGGCTTAGTTGATTCAGAGGAAAAAGGTTAGGAAAATATGTTGGATATATTGGCATATATATTGTATATATGTTTCGGACTTGGATGTCCACCCACCGGATCTAGGAATTGGATAAGATCCAATTGATATTCGAGATCTACCTATTTAAATATCATATAGCTTGTTGGCCAAAGCCAAAGTTGTGTGTTATTTAACGGGATCCTAGCCCATTAGGAAACTGGGTTTCCCAAGTACTCGACAGAGGGTTAGAGGCTCGCCGAAAAATAGTGAGAGACTAGTATTGAATTTGCAATTTCATTCAGATACTTAGCTTTACGCTTTTTCAAAATATTTCGTCAAAATTATTTTATTAGTTGGACTAATACAATGTTATTTTTCTTGTAACAGTTAGACTGTACCCAAATATCGTTGACTAGATAGTTGGACTATCGTAGTCAAGATGACATGAAAGGGAAATGTCTGAGACATTATCATGGGTGAAAATGTCTTTAAGGGCACGAACTTTGCCGATTGGGAAATGAATCTAATGATAGTCCTTGGAGCCGAGAGGCTGCTGTACACTATACAGAGACCTCTTGGGCCTAAGCCCAAACCTGATGAGTTGCTTGAACTGGAGCTTTGGAAGACTCACAGCGATGATTGTGATGCTGCTCAGTCAATTATGCTTACTGCTATGACTCAGCATTTTCGTCGACAGAACAGGGACTTGGATCCTTATAACATGTTGGCGAGGTTGCAAGATCTTCATCGATCTAACCGAAGATCGCAGAGATATGAGTTAGTAAAGAAGCTCTTCCGTTCACGTATGTCAGAAGGCATGTCTGTTGAGTCCCATATGGCACAAATGATTGCTGACATAGATGAGCTGGCTGAAATGGGGATAGTCTTTGAGGCTGAGATTACCATAGATATGATCTTGCAATCTCTCTCCGACACTTGGAGACAGTTCATCATAAACTATAATTTGATGAACACTGATGATACTCTTAGAGACTTGTTGTCAGTTCTCAATGAAGGCGAGAAGGAGCTACTTAAGGGCAATAAGCACGAGGCGCACTTTGCTTCAACATCTCAGACACAGAGGGCTGGGCCCAATGCGACTGGAGGTGTGAAGAAGAAGAAGCATAATAGAAAGGGCAAGGCCAAATCGTCAAAGGCCTCTGGGAAGCCTAAAGACAAATCTCAGGAAGTTTTCCTCCAGTGTAGCAAGCGGGGTCACTGGAAGCTTGACTGCCGTGAGTACAAGGCGCTCCATAAGGAGATTAAAGCGGGCAAGGCACCGGTTTCAGGTATGTTTGTTATTGAAATAAACATGACCACTTCTAGTTTTAAAAATTGGATTTTTGATTCTGGTTGTGGTACTCAGATATGTACTGATGTGCAGGATCTGTGGATTAGCAGGAGACTAACCTCAGTGGAGATTGATCTACGCGTTGGAAATGGGGCACCAGTCGCCGTTTTGGTCGTTGGCACTTTTGTTTTAGAACTGCCCTCAGGGCATGTACTTGAACTTACAGACTATTGTTATGTACCTAGTTTGACTAGGAATATTATTTCTGTATCTATGTTAACCCAATGTGGGTATACTTTTGTATTCAGGAACACGGGGTGTTTTGCTTATAAAAATGATGTAGAAATTTGCACTGCTGTTGCAAATAATGGTCTTTATATTTTGAATATAAATCAATCTCAAACATATAATATAACAAACAAAAGGCTCAAAACGAGTAATAAAGATGAAACTTATATGTGGCACTGTCGTCTGAGACACATAAATAAGACTCGCATATCCACACTTTCGAAGAGTGGGTACTTGGACGGATTTGATCCAAATTCATATGACATCTGCGAATCTTGCTTATTAGGAAAAATGCCTAAATCACCTTTTAGCGGTAAGGGTGAACACGCCACCGAACTGTTAGCCCTCTTTCATAGTGACGTATGTGGGCCCATGTCTAGTCAGGCTAGAGGTGGATATGAATACTTCGTAACCTTTACGGATGATGCATCACGTTATGGTTATGTGTATCTTATGAGACACAAGTCGGAAACTTTTGAGAAATTCAAAGAGTTTCGACACGAAGTTGAAAACAGACAGGCAAGAGTATAAAGACATTACGGTCGGACCGTGGTGGCGAATACTTGAGCAATGAGTTTCTAGATTACTTGAAAGAATATGGTATTCTTTTAGAGTGGACTCCTCCTAGAACACCGCAATTAAACAGTGTTTCCGAATGGAGAAACTGAACTTTGTTGGACATGGTAAGGTCAATGATGAGTAGCACTGAGCTACCTATTTCCTTCTGGGGATATGCATTAAACAGTGCAATTCTTATTTTGAATAAGGTTCTGTCAAAGTCTGTACAACAGACTCCGTATGAGATATGGACAGGAAAGAAATCAGGTTTCTCATTCCTAAAGATTTGGGGATGCTGGGCATACGTCAAACGTTTGGAAGGTACCAAACTTGAGCCAAATCAGATAAATGCCTATTCGTAGGATATCCTAGGGAAACCAAAGGATATTACTTCTATCATCCACGAGAGAACAAAGTATTTGTTGCTCTACATGTGGTTTTCCTTGAGAAGGAATTCCTAAATACAGTGGTTAGTGGGAGAAAAGTAGAACTCGATGAAAATCGGAGTTATACTATTCCTGGCATAGAATCCTCAACGGAACAAGAACAGTCCATCCGGATGAGACTGTACCACAATCTTCTATTACACAAGGACCGCGTAAGTCGGAGAGAATCAGGAAACAACCTGAGAGGTATGGGTTTCTGATCTCACCTCATGTAGATATTAATCTCATTGAGGATAACGAACCGACTACATATGATGAAGCGATATAAGATATCGATTCCGCTTTATGGCAAGAAGCCATGAAGTCCGAAATGGATTCCATGTACACCAACTAAGTTTGGACACTGGTTGATGCACCAGAAGGCGTAAAGCGTATTGGATGCAAATGGGTCTTCAAGAGGAAGACCAACATGGATGGCAACGTACAAACGTACAAAGCTAGGCTTGTAACGAAGGGTTATCGTCAACGACATGGTGTCGATTATGACTAAACTTTCTCACCCGTTGCCATGATTAAATCCATTCGGATAATGCTTGCTATTGCTGCATATTTCGATTACGAGATGTGGCAGATGGACGTTAAAACCATTTTCCTTAACGGAAACCTTTTGGAGGATGTTTATATGCAATAGCCTGACGGTTTTATCGTGCCTGGACTTACAAACAAGGTTTGTAAGTTAAATCGATCTATTTATGGACTGAAACAAGCATCGAGGTCATGGAACCAACGTTTTGATGAGATCATAAAAGAATTTGATTTCATTCAAAATGAAGATGATCCTTGTGTATATAAGAAGGTTAGTGGGAGTGCACTGACTTTTATTGTCCTTTACGTTGACGATGTATTGCTTATGGGCAATGACATTCCCATGTTAACATCGGTGAAAGCTTGGCTTTCATTAAAATTCTCCATGAAAGATCTGGGAGAAGCAGTCTATATTATTGAATAAAGATCTACTGGGATATATCTAGAAAGCTGTGTATATTGACAAAGTGTTGAAAATATTCAATATGGATCAGTCCAAGAGGGGACTGTTACCAGTGTCACATGACATCACTCTATCTAAGGACATATATCCTAAAACTCAAGATGAGAGAAATAACATGAGTCGGATACCATTCGCCTCGGCAGTCAGATCGATCATGTATGCCATGATATGTACGCGACCTGATGTCTCGTATGCTTTGAGCATGTGTAGTCGATATCAAGCCGATCCAGGTGATGGTCACTAGATGGCGGTTAAGAACATCCTTAAATATCTTAGACAAACTAAGGATGCTTTCTTAATTTATGGAGATGGAGAACTTGAGGTAATTGGGTATACAGATGCAAGTTTCCAAACCGATAAAGACGACTCTAAGTCGCAATCCGGGTACATATTTTGTTTGAACAACGGAGCAGTAAGCTGGAAATCTTCCAAGTAAGAGACTGTTGCCGATTCAACAACAGAAGCGGAGTATATTGCTGCAGCTGAAGCAGCAAAAGAGGCAGTTTGGATCCGTAAATTCCTAATTGGATTAGGAGTAGTCCAGTTAGCAGCTGAGCCCGTTCCATTGTATTGTGATAATAACGGGGCTATAGCACAGGCTAAGGAGCAGCGGTCTCATCAATGATCCAAGCATGTTCTTCGATGTTTCCATCTGATTCGTGAGATCATACATCGTGGCGATGTGAAGATCTATAAGGTCGCATCAGATGACAACATTGCAGATCTGCTGAAGAAAGCTATTTCACAGTAAAAGTTTGATAAACATATACATAGTTCAGGTGTTAGATGCTTGAGTGACTGGCTATAGGCCAAGTGGGAGATTATTAGACAATTATGACCCATAGCGTCACTGTTTGTAAAAGACATTGTGTTTTTTGTACAAAATTAACAATGTAGTAATGAAATTGCCTTTTACCGTTTCGTAATTTATTTACTTTGATATATAAATGGTAAAAGACCATATGATTAGTTCTGGATTGAGATGATATGAGACAGTATCAATCCATAAAGGTTTAATCATTAAATACCCCTAATCATAGTATTATCGAGACTGGACATCGATAATGCGAAATCGACTAGTATTGCACTTGTGCGCGTTGTGAGGGCATAATGGCATAGTTCTCATATGTTTAAGTATATGATACTTTTGCAAGTGCGATATGAGGTTGTGTTTTATCTATGGTACGGAAAACAGCTTCGCTCTGGATAGACCCCGCGGAATCCCATTGGTAGTATGTATATGTGTCTATGGGAGTCCGCTTCAGGGTAGATGTATTTGGTCTTAACTTGAGACTTGCATCGCTAGTACTTGCGACAATCGATAAACTTTGGTTTTGGTCGTCCAGGGCTTTAACAGGTTCTGTGTACGCCTCTATTGGGTTTATTCAGAATTGTAGTGTATTGGACGTGATGTCAAGCCGGAAGTAACACTTCAGACATATGGAGATGATTATCACGTAGGGATTCATAACTAGTTCTCTATTGTGTTGCAACCATCGGGATAATATGACAAATTCATGATTATCCGATTCAAAGAGACTAGTTGCTTGATATCTGATATGTGCTTCGTACATGGTAGACACTATTCCAGCCCCAGGCCTTGCATATGACATCAGATACTGGATCGCAATACGCAATACTACATATTCAATGCTTGACATAGATTATATATTCCAATAAGAATAATTCTGGAGAATTGGGTAGGCACGGTGCTTTGCTAGAAGCCAATCATGTCTTGTAAATCGGTAAGCACGTGGTACGAGGTACTCACTTTATCGGATAGTCCGATAACTAGATTTACTGCCAACATATCCAGAGATCTCGTGGGTCGCTTCCCAAAGATTCACCGATGACAGTTGACTCGACTAGAATTAATCTGGGATTAATTTAGAGAGAGTAAATTAGTCTGGGATTAAT